>JAWNPR010000061.1:27425000-27720000 GCA_035047405.1 Drosophila stalkeri
TAAGAAGTAAATTTGAGGAATGCGAAAATGCTTAATCATTGCACTCGACCAGCTGGATGCTCTGTAATGAAGCCTAATGAAACTATGCCCTATCGAAAGCAAGTAAAAAGATATTTATCGAAATTCGATATTTAGAAGAAACTAAAGGCGAGCACTATTATTAAAATAAATATTTTTAATTGAATAAGATACGCTTAGATTAAGCAGATACAATTTCTAAATCGATATTTATCGATAGGTAAAGATAGAGAGAGAGAGAAACTAACAAAGAACTGTATCATCCACATATAAATTTGCAATTGCAATGGACCTTGTCCAGATCAGGCAGACCGTGATGATATAATTGATACATTTCCATAAGCGATATTTATCGATATCACAGTTATGTGACATTTATTCCATTTCAACTATACCCAAATATAACTGAACACTATAGACATAACACTCTAAATCAATATAGATCAATCGATAGCATCAGCAACAATAGTTATATATCGATAAATATATCGATATCCAACTGTCGCATACACTTCCTGTGCAACAATATGCCCGCTCTCAACTCAATTTTTCATGCAATTCGATTTAACGAAACACTTCAGGCGTTGCAATTAAAGTTTCTTGAATTTAAAGTCGATGCGAATTGAAACGCAATTTAGAAACAATTCAAATTATCAAATCGATGCGACAAATAGTTGTGAAACACTTTGACTCAAGTTTCGCATTTGACTTCAAGAAATATTTAAACATTTATGCAATTCAATTTAATTGCTCGAGCTATGTGAGACTATATACGATTCAATCAACGAAATTCTACTTGGTGCAGGTTAAGTGATATTCTAATTAATTAAATTTTAATTTCGTTTAATAACGTTAGATAAGCTTAAGCTACACTATCAAGGGTGGAACCCTTCAGTTATCCAAAGGGATACAAAAAAAAAATGAAGTAAGACCAGCTCAGAGAATATTTTCTATGTTTCATAGACTATTGAAGACTAGTTAAAGTCAATTATGGTCCAGTCAGGTTGCTGTCGAATTCTACACTGAGCGAAAAGTGCCATAGAAGAACAAAAACATGACGTGAATGCAAAATTGATTTCTGCGACTCCGAGCGCAGGCAAAAGCAAATATCGCAGACAGCAGAAGAAATATGACGAAAGGAGTACAAGGATGATAATAATAATAATAAAAAAAAAAAAATATATATATATATATATATGAAAATCAAGTAAAATCATTTCCATTCAAATTCAAATGGCATGCCAAGAGGGCGGCAGGTGACAAGAGGGCGTGTCTCCAGCTGAGAAAACTGCAAAAAGAAATAAAACGGGGAAAACGGGGAAAACGGGAAAACTGAAAGCTGAAAACTGATATTCAATTCAATCAGTTCTCTAACCTCCACACTCAAGGGAGGAAGGGAGAGAGCGAGTGTTAGACAGAGCCCAACGGGCAACAATGCCCAGCTGTGAATGCCACTGTTTGGAGCAGAGGCCATGGGTAAAGGGGCCCGATTTGGGGGCGCTGAATGGATTGCCAGACTTTTTGATTTTGTGGCCGTCGCCATCGTCGTCGTCGACGTCTTTTGCTCTGTTGTTTCTGTGCGCTGGACGAGTGCTGAGTACTTCACGATTCACAAGCAACAACATATATGTATCTGTTGGCTGATATTAAGTCAACCCCAGAGCCACAGCCCCAGCCACAACTCCAGGGCCTAGCCACTCCGCGCGCGACCCTTGCATCCCGCCAACATTGAAAACATTTCACTTTGCCAACTCGGGGGCAACTTTACAATAAATTTCAGCAAATAAATCAAAATGTAACAGAAGCCGAGCGGAATTTTTAAGCGCCAGGTGCCGTTCCATAAAAAAAAGAACCCAACTATAGGCGAACAGCATGAGGCACTCAGGCATACCCCGTGAGGGTCAGTTAAAGCTGGCCCAGAGTATGTGGAATTTAGAAATTTTATAAAAGTTTTATATTTGAATAATCTATAGTTATATGAGCTATGGATCGGATAATAATATTTATATCCATTTCCATATAAATACAAACGTATGAGTATGGCTGCCATTAGCCCTATAATCGTATCCTTGATTCTTCATTTCTCTAGCTTAATCATTATCCGTAAGTTATCTACATCATTATCAATTTTAATTTCTCTATCCCTAAACCTCTATCTATCCTTATTTCTATAGTCGTCTCTATATCATATCTTAATGGTTAACACATCCTATCTATCTACATTCCTATTCCCATGTGTTTCCTAATAATTATCCTTAATTTACTCCCATCGCTGTCTTTATCCGAATATATTTCTATCCCTATACCTATCGCTTTATCCATATACATATCTATTGTATTGCATATTCTTATTCCTATCAGTTATCCGCATAGCTATCTCTCTACTGCTACGCTTATCTGCAATTACTATCCTTATCTGCATCGCTGCTAGCTATTGACGTTTACAACTCCAATCCTTTATTCTATCGTTATCCCTATATTTATCCCTCTATCTATCTCTATATCAGTTCCTATCCCTACCAGCTTTCCGCTTATACTTATCCCCAAGCCGTAATCCATTGCAATTGCTATCCTTATGCTCTCGGATAAATGATGAATTAGCATTCTAAATTCTGCAAATGTCAAATGTAGCTTATGGACTGTAGATACGGACCAGCACGTTGGCTATTTAACAGGGTATAATAAGGGCAAAAGCTGAGACACCGTTGAAGCTGGAAGGCGTGGCAGCAAAACTGAGCCCCGACGACGAGCAAACAAAACGATCCGAACACAACAACAACAACAACAACAACAACAACGACAAAAAAGGAGGAATAATAAAAAACAGAACAGAAAAGTTTTTGATTTTTGTGAAAAATGTTTTTCGTTTTTCGTTTTTCGTTTTTGTTTTCGTTGTGTGAAAAATGAAAATGTGCTGGCAATGCCAATGTTAACAGGGGGTAGCTAAGTAGGGAACCTAAAGGAAGACGGGATGGGAGCGGCAGAGGGACCGAGAGGGACCGAGAGGGACCGAGAGGGACCGAGAAGTGGCGTCCAGGTTCACAATGAATGAAATGTGATAGCGTCGACAGGCAGTCAGTTGTGGGCGTGGCAGACGAAGTTTGTTTGCCCGCCAGCTGGCTACAGATGCTGTCAAGGGTGGCGAGAGGCGAGAGGCGAGGGCAGGCAGACCGTAAGGTTGAGCTAAGCGATGAAGCAATGGGTAGGTGTGTTTGAAGCTCCTTAGAGCCCATTTTTGGGGCCACACTAATTGACTTTTTATGCGCTCTTTCTCTCTAGCCCAGCCTCAGTTTCAGCTCACCTCTTGTGGGGTGCGGGGGTAGGTACTTAGCTAGCTGCCGCCCACTCGCTGTGATCTCTGTTGGCCAATGGCTAAAAATGAACTTGGCCCGCAAAAATGTTGGCAAAACTTCAGCTTCAAGTAAAACGCACAACAAATGCTGCCACGAAATGTTTGAAATGCTCCCCAGAGCAAGCCAAACTTTAGATAACGGAGTGGTGGGGGGGTGAGGTGAGGTGAGGTGAGGGGTTGGTACGACTGCGTCTGCCGCTTTCGCTGAGGTTCAGCATGGTGCTAGCCACGGCGAGTGTGGACAATTACCTTGATGACAATTTAATTAGATACAGCGAGTACACAATGGAAATCATATTAGATAAAGTTCTGTTCGCATTAGCGTGAATAACACGAAGAAAGCTAACTTTGAGCTGTTAATTTCACAAGCAAGTAACGGTACATCGGGAATCTACTGCTCTAGAATCTAGCTAAAGCAATAATTAGATGTAAGAAAAGCTGCTTAAGACTTAGTTACATTCAATTTGGCATAATTTAAAGCCAAGCCAGAGTTCCTTTAGTTAAGAGTGGTCTATAGAGGGTGACCACATAAGAGCAATAGCAAGAGAAATTACAATAAATGCTTCAATTATTAGAGATATTTCAATATTGTTAACTTTATGTGAAAGCTATTGCTATGCCATTATGCATGGATAAGCATTGTGAATGCAATACAGTTATCCGCTCGAGACGATAGTCTCCAATGTTGACCTCTCTTGGTATTCTTCAATGCTAACTGTCATGTGCTCTAGTTGGTAAAAACTCTATCTGTTTGATCAGATAAGATATAAAATAACGCACTTATGCTTAAGTTCAACAATTATGCGCTCAATGGGTAGATAACTTGACTTGATGGCTTTGATGATATATACTTCAATGGCATATCTAATGAATAGCGATGATCTATGGCATAAGCAGCAACTGCAATACGGTCATCTCAAATCGTATCACTGTAGTCTGGTCACACTATATGCAAACGAAATATGAATAAGAATGAAAAAGTTTTGCTGTCACAAATAAACTCAAACTTCTAATGCACTAACTGAGTTAGAGCATCTATTTGAATACCATTAAAAACAGCCGCCAACAGAAACTGAATTTCATTTCAACTTATTTCCCTCATTAAAATTCGGAAAAAGTTTTTGCATTGTGAACTTGGCTATATTTTTAGCATTAGGATAGCAGCTCAGGCAATTTGCTGAACAATTAGCGTAAATATTACTCAACTCTATGAAGTTAGCAAATAGTTTGGGTAATAAAAGGAGATAGAGGATAAGTTATAGTAGTTGTTCGGTTGGCCGTGCTATGGAAATCCCGAGGTATTTCTAGAACGATTGTGGTTCGGATAGTTCGTTAAGTATGGATGGTTAGACGAAAGCACAGACGGGTGGAGTTTCAGACAAACACACAGACTTAAGGACAGACAGGCGCACGGGCGGATAGACAGATGGACGGAATGGATGGATAGATAGATGGTTGTACTAACGGATAGACAGACGGGCAAACAAACGGATGGACGGACAATCAGGCTGATTCTAATCAAAAATATATATTATATATAAAGTACGAGGTCAACTACGCCATATTCTGCCCATTATATAATTTTCGGGTAAATCTAATGGAGCCCGTTAACCCAATTTCGACGAGTACAGTGTATAAACAATACCTAGCATGTGAAAAGGCCAATTAGGGCACTTTTTATTCGAGATTTTTTATAGCTCTGTCACGTAATGTGCTGCGCATAGCAAGTTATGACTACAAGTATATAAAGTATATGTATATATGCCACATATACAGTTCTGATATACAAAAAAAAAAAAAAGAAGTATGCGTATCCATCTTTATCCAACAATTTGTTTATCTATCTTTTGCTTTCTTTTGAAGATATCTTGACTAACTATATTGCTCTGCTATAGTAGATAAATCTTATATGTTGATACATTAACACTGAAAATGGAATTAAGGGATAGATGGGATCATGACAGATTCTATATGTTATTTATGAATGATATAAGATATGTCTGTCCGTCTGTCTTTTCATCCATATGTCTGTCTTTCCGTATAAATGATCTCATGATTTCTTACTGGTTAATGGATAGTGGATAATGGATAGTGGATAGTGGATAGTGGATAGCGGATAGTGGATCATGGATAATGCATAGTGCATAGTGGATAGTGGATAGCGGATAGTGGATCATGGATAATGGATAGTGGATAGTGGATAATGAATAATGGATAGTGGATATTGGATAAGAAACGGTGAATAATGGATAGTGTATATAAAATTGTGGTTATTGGAGAACATCTGTTGGATATTGAATAACAATATTAATATTTTTTTTTTAAATGGCAATCCCAATCATGGATATGGCACATGAAAATGAATTTTCCTCAAGTAATTTGTCAAATCTCGAAAGACAAACATTATTTGAAGAGCTCTTCAGCCATATTCCAGATTAGTCAAAGTTCATTTCAATTATGTGAAGCCTAATTGGGGAAAGCTCAAATTGAAACGAATGAGAGATAATTCACAATGGCTATATCAATAAAAATTGTGGAAAGTTTGAAGAGCTTAATGCTGGAGCACTTGAGGGCACGACGGGTCAGGAGTCTCGGGGCTGCCTGGATATGGGGCGTGGGGTTAGGGGTAAGCCTTGACTCGCTTTGCCCACCTGTCCAATTGCCAATTTTCAAGCATTCAGAGGCGTGGCAGAGCAAACAAATGAAGTTAAAGCGCGCAAAGGGAGAGCGGACGGGAGAGGTCGGCCGCGGGGGAAAGGTAGCTGGCACAGCATGCGTCCAGCTCCACTGACAGGCGGTGCGCAGCATGTGGCATGTGGCATGCGGCATGTGGCCAGCATCCACGACTCACCTTCAGCCCCTGCCCAACTGTCGCGCGGCTCCCTCGCCTCCAACGCGCTGCCTGCCTCGGCCACCCTCTGGCCTTGTGCAACAGCCTCATTATAAATAGCGGCGACTGTTGCACGGCAGCGACGCTGACTGCGACGGCGACGCCAACGCTCTGGCTACCTGTTGGAAATGCAAACACGCGGCTTTGCAACCAGCAGCGACGCTGGCAGCGACGCCAAGGCGCACGCGCTGGAATCAACTCTCCATACGCAACAAAACATTTCGTCTCGTTTCATTTCAGCTCCTCTCGCCGAACTGTACGCACCACCCCGCCCCTTGTCAGCCTCTCTGTCACCACTCTTTGGTCACTTCCAAGCTAAATAGACGCTTGGCGCAATTTTTGAATATTCTGGAAGCCGTTAGATGCAGTTGATGCTACGAAACAAACTTTCGCAAACAAGTTTTCGCCCGAAGAAAATTTAAACTCTTAACAAAAATTAGCAAAAAGTTGAGCCGAAGCCCTAGCGAAAATAATGCGGATAACTTATTTGGTATGATTTATAGAGTTTGAATAAAAATCAAAGTTTGCCTTTGTAGAGTTTCATTGGCATGTTTCCAAACGACTCCAGGCTCATAACTGAACCATGAAAATATTTGCATAGCTATAGCATACGAATCTAGGAACTATCAATCAAGTAAAGTTGACTTATCCGGATATACACATAATTGGATAATAAACAACACTGGTAAGTCCAATTAGCAGCGTAGCATCTAATCAGAATGGCTTGATAAACGAATATCACTTATTCTATATTTGCTGGATAACGCATAACTAATTACCAGTCAAGTAATACCCTTCGGATTACACTAGTTGGAGACTGTTTGTATGCAGTATAATAAATAATCCTAATTCGATAATAGTTGCTTACTTCGGATAAATATTATCAATTAAAAATTACTAAACGGATAAGTCACATTGTCACTGTCGAACAATACCAGTTTAGCTCTACAATACATAGCGTATATAATTTCTCGGATAGTAAGGAAAACGTATGAAAATAACTGTAAAGCAATACTAGTCGAGCTACATGACTCGGATAATACTAATTATGTTGCGTCAGTCGAGTAATAATACTGGAATAAAATTAGATAAGAATCTGGAAATTATATATAAAATAATATCCAAAAAAATTGGTAGTAAAAGAAAAAAATATTTACAGTCGGAAATATTTATTGAAGCCGGATAATATCAAAAGAGTAAAACTAATATTGATAAAAAAAAAATTGAATAATAAGAGCAAATTATTAAAAGCCGGATAATATGCTTTGCATAACAATTGCCTAATATTATCAGCTAAATGGAGGAATTAGATCTCCACTTTATTTTATTGCAAAGTCAAATAATATACATTTATCTTGCCCCCCGAACGATCTCAAGTCAAATTGATGTTTATGGAGTTTTATCATTTGAATTTGAAATTTTATTGTGATATATAAAGTTTTATCTTATCCGCTAGTGAGCTAGAGGCTTTATCAAAAAAAAAAATAATAATAATAACATTTTAAATATTTTTGATACTTTATTTTTTTTTTTGGCTTAGTATAGCTGGAGCATAAGCGCCAAGAGTAGAAGGCCCAAGCAAGAGATGAGCTCAATGCCAGCCGCTGAGTCGCGAGCAATGGGAACAATCGGTTGTAGATGCTCCAGATTGTGCGTAGTGGGTAGTTGGGTGAAGTAGTTGGCCCAAATGCCAAAGGTGAGAAGATCGTTCTTTGGCTGCAGCAGCTCTAGCTGCACCTCTGCCTCGGACATGCGGTCAGTGACCGGAGTCTCGGTCCAATTGAACTGCGAGACGTGCAACGGCATCATTGAACCGTCCAAGGTGCTGGGCATGATCAGGCGACGTTGAGCAATTGGAAATATAGCCTCGATGCGAATGCGTTGGAAATAGTAGCGATTGGCAACGTCAATGTGCCTGGGAAAGATGCGTCCACAGCTGGCGAGCTCATCGTCCAGGCAGGCGAAGAGCGCACAGACCGCCTGCTGGCTGCGATCCACCAGAATGAAGGTCGTCTCATCGCCAAAGTAGGCGCCCAGGCGATAGCGATAGTTGGCATACTCAGCGGCGCCTTCGATGGGACGACGCTCCACCTGGTAGCTGCAGCAGAAGCCACCATTGCATATCTGCTCCGACACATTGAGAAAGCTCTCAGGCAGCAGCTTTGTGCTGAAGACATCCAAATTGTAGTCCCTGTAGGTGGCCAGCTCTGTGAGTCGCGGTGTGACGAATTGTGGCTGGAATGCGGGCAACACTTCTGGATCGACGACTCCGCCTAGCGAACGCTTCGGCAGACGCGCCTTGAGCAACTTCACCGTCGGCTGCTCATGGATGGCAGCGATCTGACGACCCGATCGACCGGCATAGATGCCGGAGCCACTTGTACGTTTGCTGGGCTTGCTGCCATCGGCGGCCAGGAGATTCACATTGTTGGCATATGCCCAGCCCTCCTGCAACTGCAGTGCGCCTAGGAACGGCAGCTCCGAGAACCAGTACGTCGGATAGATAATGTCCGTGATATTCCGCTCCAATATCAGCTGCATGGCCGGCTCATAGAAGAGCATATCGAAGCAGATGAAGTGGCCAAAGGTCACACCAAAGTCCGTCTCGAACGTGGATATGTCCGGCTGTCGCATCACAGCCGTCGAGTAGTATTCGCGACGCCACAAATGGGTTTTCCTATAGCGCGATATGACACGTCCACGCGGATCTAGGACAACGTTCGTATTGAACTGCCGAATGCCTGAGGGGGGACACGGATTCAACGTATCCGAGCCGTAACCCTCGCCGCACAGCTCCTTCTCCACCACATTGATGACGACATAGATTTTGCGGGCGCGAGTCGCACATGAGATCTCGACAAGGAAGAGCTCATAGTCGGGCGAAAAGCACGGTGTTATCTTCTTATCCGGATCAGGCACAAATGTCGCATAATCCCTATTATTCAATACGTATTCGGGAAAGACGAGAATATCCAAATCCGATGTGTCATTCGACTCGAGCAACGCCACGAAGCCAGCCGTTGCCTTTGTAACACTATCCTTGGTGGTACCAGACTCATCCGGATATTCGACAACTCCCGCCATATATGTTTCATCCGTGGGCAGCGAGAGCTGCAAAGGTACAAAATATGACACATATATATAGATATCCTACGAGTCCCCAATATATACCTGTCTAGTGCTGGCCACGCATATGACCAAGCAGAGCAGTCGCACAGCTTGCGCGTACATCTTAAGGCAATGGCCCAGTTAAAACTGAATCTCTGGCTCATTGCATGGGCCAAACGAAGACTAACCAAATTTGGTTTTATATTATATGCATTTCTATATGCAAGGGTAAGATCAGGGACCGTTAGTGTTAGCTCGCTTTCGCTGATGTCAGTGGCATTTTGTTATCTACTGAATTGTAAAAAATTATCGCTCGCCGATATGCGTCTTAAGATTTGATTTCCTCTTTTATTGTTTTTGTTTTTGTAATTATTATAGTTGAAAATGACTTATTTGATTATTTTCATTGTTAGCAGATCATTATATGAGTGCAGCAAACATTATTATAATTCTTTTATGCTGATGTAGAACTTTTGAATATTTGTAGCCGTTATGTTTGCATTTGAAGTAAATATGTATATAGTTTTGTATATTTAAAATTAATTTAGCTTAAAGTAATAATCAATTGAAACAGATAAATAAATAAATTTATAAAATGATTTCTTTGTTTGTAAATAAATAAATTTATAAAATTATTTCTTTGTTTGTTTACTTGGTTGAAAGTTCATTTAATTGCTTTATAGATTCGTAAAGCCGTTAAATTTCAAACTTGAGCTAAATAATAGCTGGCAATGCTGCAAATCATACTAATTTTTTGGTATTTTTTAGTAACACAAAACTTTATCAGCTGTAATTGAATGTTGCTAAATTTTTGCATGCCTGGCCTACAGCTGTATTTTTTTTGCAGCTGGCAATGCTGACAGCTTGGTATTTTTTAGTCACACCTTTTCTGCTGTGCGATAACACAATTTTTAAAATTGCTATCGAACCAACGATAGCTGCGCGTTTATTTCAGCTGTTCAACAACCAAAACAAAAATAAGAGCCTTAGCATTAGCATACCACACTGACGGCGAGCATAACAAATGTGCAGGACAAATAAGCGGCAAGCCAAAATTAAGATCAAGTAAATAAGAGGCACGCAAGAGCAATAAATTGGCAACACATGCAAAACTACAGATTGTGAAGGTCATTCCATGCAAATGCGCTGACCAAGAAAGAGCGAGCGAGAGAGAACGACACGACAATTAAGCAGGAGCGTTAGTGTGAGAGGGAGAGAACAACAACAACTATCTATAGGCAGGTTAGTGTTCTGAGCACGTGTGCGTGTATGTGCCCATTGTTTGGCTATTAATTAATAATTTATTCCATTAAAAAAACAACGCGGCATGACACAACAGAATTGATATTCTGCCAGGTTCCCAGCAACTACAGCAATCTAAGCTAAACTAATCGGTAAGTAGCTGCCACTCTTGGCGCACACACACATGTGCGTTTGTGTGTGTGTGTTTGTCTTTCCAGCTCAAGCTCATCTTATCAGCGGCGTATCAAATAGTTGTTAATGCCGGCGTCTGTTGATAAGATGCAAAACAAAGCAGCTCATCATTATACAACACTTTTTGAAGGCAATCAACCCACTTACCTCTCCTATCTCTCTCTCTCTCTCTCTCTCTCACTCTTTCACACCAACAGGACCCGCAATGGCGCTAAATATGAAGGCTCTGCTGGCCATGATCTTTGTCTTCGTGGGCTGCTGCAGCAACGTCGTCTTTCTGGAGCTGATCATCAAAATCGATCCGGGTGCTGGCAATCTAATCACATTCCTGCAGTTCCTCTTCATTGCCCTCGAAGGTCTGATCTTCACCTCAAAGTTCTTCACGGTGCGGCCGAAGATCGGGCTGCGCGACTATGTGAAGCTCGTGGTGCTGTTCTTCGGGGCGAACGTGTGCAACAACTATGCGTTCAACTTCAATATTCCGATGCCGCTGCACATGATCTTCCGCAGCGGGTCGCTGATGGCCAACATGATCATGGGCATCATATTGCTGAAGAAGCGCTACAACCTGAGGCAGTACAGCTCCGTGGCGATGATCACGGCGGGCATTATTCTGTGCACGCTGGTATCGAGCGGCGATGTCAAGGACAACACGCATCCCACTCTGAAGGTGGACACCTCCTTCTCGGACTTCTTCTGGTGGAGCGTGGGCATTGCTCTGCTCACAATCGCACTGCTGGTGACGGCCTACATGGGCATCTACCAGGAGGTGATCTACAAGCGCTACGGCAAGCATCCCAACGAGGCGCTCTTCTACACACACATGCTGCCCCTGCCCGGGTTCCTCATCATGGCCAGCAACATTGCCCAGCACTGGAGCATCGCTGTTGCCTCCGAGACGGTGGCTGTCGCCCTGCCCGTGCCCGGCGTGAGCTGGACGCTCAGCTTTCCGCTAATGCTCTTCTACCTGCTGTGCAACGTGGTCACTCAGTACATCTGCATCAGCTCTGTCTACGTGCTGACCACGGAGTGCGCCTCCCTCACCGTCACCCTCGTGGTGACACTGCGCAAGTTCGCCTCGCTCCTCTTCTCCATCGTCTACTTCCGCAATCCGTTCACCATCTCCCACTGGCTGGGCACCATACTCGTCTTCTTGGGCACCGTGCTCTTCGCGAATGTGATCAACCAGGTGAAGGACGCGTACCAGGCGCGCCAAGCCAAGCAGGCCAAGCTGAAGACGGGCTAATCGAGACACGCCCCCCTCTAGCATAGCGCCCCCTCCGCCAATACCCAATCCTAGCGGCCATTCGTGCATGCCATTGCTATTGCTGTCCCGCTCGCATTCGTGCATTGGCCACGCCTTCATTGATATTCGTATTTTAGTTTCAGTTCCCGCGCTTCAGAATCTATTGTACATACTATATACTATATGTTCTATATATATATAGATAGTTAGTTAAGCTAATGCCGACCGTTTGATACCCTGTAAGCCAAGCCCCTGACACTGTATGTGCGCGTTGCTCGTGCCCCCGTACTCATGTGACCTATGTATGTCCCGCTCCATATAAAAGTTCTGTTTTTTTTTTTTACTCTAACGTATAAAAGTAATTTTAGCAAATTTTTAATTAAAAAATAAATAAAAATAAACTCTGGGAAATCTTTCGGCATCTATTTCAACTCTGTTGACCCTATCGACAATCATTTCATATCTTATATGTCCGCCCTGCACCTGTATCTCTCGCTACCTGTTATTTTCTTGATAACTATCATAACAGTCTCTCATCCATCATATGTCATCTCGATCGATTCTATCAGAGTTCCTATCACAGTTGCTCTTATTCCTTTCTCACTACAGTTACTCTCTCTCTCTCTCTCTCTCTCTATATATATATATATATATATATATATATATATATATATATATATATATATATATATATATATATCTTTCGCTCTCCCTCTTTGTCTAGCCCAATGCTATTCTACCTTTCCCACTACAGGGTCTCTTTCCCTCTCCCACCACTCTCTCTCTCTCTCACTCTCTCCCTCTCTCACTCTCTCTTCCTACATCCTTTCACTTGTTCTTTGTTGTGCGCTCTCTCCCACATTGACTTTCTCTTCATTTCATAACTTTTTCTCTATAGTATATCCGTTTCTCGTATATATATATTGCTTTCTCTCTTCCACGATCCTTCTAATCATGCACTCTCCCTCTAATACTAAATATATTTAGTTCTTCTCTCACTCTCACACTCTCTGTCCCTCTCTCTCTCTCTCTCTGTCTCTCTTATCTATCTATCTATCTATCTATCTATCTATCTATCTATCTATCTATCTATCTATCTATCTCTCTCTCTCTCTCCCTCTCTGTCCCTCTCTCTCTCTCTCTCTCTCTCTCTCTCTCTCTGTCCCTCTTTCTCTCTCTCTCTCTCTCCATTTTGCTCCTTTTCTTCTATATTTCGCTTTCTCATCGACTCAAATATTACTCCATCACGTTCACTTTCTTCTTGCTATTTAATTACCTACATTTCTTTTCATTCTTCTTCTTCTCTAGTTCTTAAGAACACATAGTTTTGTCTCTTTCTCTCTCCCGCTCTCTATCTCTTTCCATTGAACTGCTGTTGTCTATTGTCTTTTCCCACAGCTGTTAAAACACAAATATTACGTTTATATTAAGTGAACCTGGGCAATGCAGCAACTGCTCGACTACCATATACCCTGTGCTACAATAGAAATAATGAAATAAATAACAAAACTAGACAAATTCTTGATTATATATATATATATATATATATATATAAATATATACCTCGATAGACATAGATATTATAAATACTTCACTTTAGTTAAAAGATAAAGAACACAAATTGAAATTCGCTAAATGTTCAGCATACCCTGTGCGAGTGCTCCATGAGCATATGTGACGCAGGCCTCAGGCTCCACTCTCCCATGGGGGACTAGAGTTGGTCTAAGTTCTCAATATTCAGTTGCTTCGAAAGCGCCGCAGATGCTACGACTCTAAAATTGTGCCCTACTTAAGCAAGTGCGTTCCAAGCTCAAAGTAAATAATGGATAAAAAAAAAAATAATAGAAAATAAAAAAATATATAATTATTTTTAAGTGATCATTCTAAGGAAATAAATATTATTTATAGAGAAATTCTGAATATTTTTAAAAGTTCCATTGAAATAGTTTTCGAATTGAAAGTTAGAGCGAATAAAAATAAATCTTTATTCTATATTTATAGGATATTAATGATAAGTGCTGTGCGCTCTGAAGCAGTTTATTTCATATCTTTACAGATTATATGATTTTTTTTTTATATATAGCCTGAACCCAGAAATTTAAGGCATATTGCTTATGTGAATAAGCAGAAGGAGACGTGGCTGAACACATAAAGTATATAAAGATTCTTGATCAGGACAACGAGCTGCGTTGATCTAGAATTAGAGAAATTAGAGCTGAGAGCTAGGTTCAAAAAACTCTCGATTAGGAAAAATATGAAAATGATTTTTGAGGAATTTTAAAATTCAGAAAGTGAAAATTTGAAATTTAAATTCATTTAATTTCAAAAGTAAAAACTTTAATCTGAATGAAAAGTGAAGAAAAACCTGACAAATGGAACCAGTGTGCCAGAATTATAGATATAATAGTATCTTCTCCGGCTACTTGGATCGTACGTGATCGTATGGCTAGACTGCATTTTTTATAGCTTTCATTGATTGTCTTCACACTTTAAGTCACATATGGAGTATTTACGCTTGGGAAAAAACTCTTTGGATGAGAAAAGTCAAACAGATCAGTTTGTCTTACGATTGCAGAGCTTTGAGTACGTAATTTCCCAGAAACTGAGTGCGTTGTGAATCTATTTCAAGTTTAAACTCTCCGAAATTTTATGTTGTCAAAATAAAAACAATTTGATTTTATACAATTAGATTCGTGCTAGAGCTTTAAGAATATGCGGAATGTTCTATGTGAACTCTGCTTCTACTGTGAGAAATGAGTTGCAATTTGGTATAGAGATGGTTTTTAGCTAGAGCTATGATTGATAACAAACTGGGTTGAATCGGATTACTATATACTATAATTGTGACAATAATAATAATAATATAAGAGAAACCAAGAAAAATAAAAATAAAATTTAATTTGTTAGATAAATTCCAGTGACAAGTAAAACTTGTCGAGAAATTCCCATTTTCAATGGGTTCAGGGTATAAAAAGTAGTAAAAAAGTCATATTTACTCTGTACAAAGAACACACTATTCGGCTATCATAGATGAGTAGATCTTACACAGTATAGCTATAGCTATATATAGAGGTTGTCCCAAAAATCACGTTAGAAGTAATTTTGATAGAAAGCAAAGCCTTATAATTAAAAAGTGTAAATTTGTTATTGATTTGTATAGTGTATAGGCTATATATATTATATCAGATAATAACGGTTAAAAGTGTACGGTATCGTGACATGAAAATTGGTTTTTATACCCATTGAACCCATTGAAAATGGGAAATCAGGGTATAATGGTTTTATTAAAAGTATGTAACAGGCTGAAGGAGGCGTGGCAGACGCTACAAAGTATATATATTCTTGTTCAGGGTGACGAGAAAAGTCTGTCCGTCTGTATATATGAACGCGTCGATCTCAGCAACTATAAGAGCTAGAGACTTCATACTTTTTATACCCTGAACCCATTGAAAATGGGAATTCAGGGTATAATGTTTTTGTGAAAATATATGTAACAGGCAGAAGGAGACGTCGCAGACCCCATAAAGTATATATATTCTTGATCAGCACAAAAAAATAAGTTGATATAGCCCTGTCCGTCTGTCCGTCCGTCCGTCCGTCCGTCCGTATGAACGTCGAGATTTCGGAAACTACAAAAGCTAGAGAGCTGAAATTTTACATGAACTCTCGTATCTTAGTTACGCAGTACAAGTTTATTTTGTTTTTTCGATAACTCATCCCATTCCTTAATTATCGATAAAAAATCGAAAATTCGTTTACGTTTTTTAGATTTTTCGAGCATAACTTCTACACCGTTTTAGCTAGAGACTTCAATTTTGTATATTTAGATAGATATTATGATACGCAGATTATGAAATTTTCAGATTTTGGATGCCACGCCCCTTCGCCCCCAATTTGAAAAAAACGTATTTCAACTACTAGAGATTTGAGATTTGGCAAACAGACAAATTTGAATGCTATTAATATATTTTGAAAGTTTCATGAAGATAGTCCATCTAGAAATGGAGTTATAAGCGTTCAAAGTACAGCCCATCCCACCCCCAACCGTCGGCAGCAACTGCGCGGTTAGCAGAGCGCGCGCTTATACATGCGTAAAGAAGAAGAATATTCATTTTTTTTCAGGGTTCAGGGTATCTCGTAGTCGAGCCGTCTCGACTAGAGCCTTCTTACTTGTTTTTTCTTTTCTTTTTTGCAATATAGCAAGACATCGATGCACAATTTGCTGTTGTGTTACTCAAAATTGGCTGTCCAGATCATGCGATTTAATGTTATATAGTGCAAAGTATCTGCAAGTCTAGCAACATTTTCATTTATTGTCCATCTGGATAGACCGAGATAAAAAGAATTCCATCTTTTGCTTATGACCGACCCAAATCTGTGAAACTATACCAACATTATGCTCATACTTATCTCACATATCTATATGGCTTGTGTGTGTCAACAGCTCGTAAGACTCACTCTCGAAATAGACTTTTCCCAAATATATATTGACAATGAATTCACATTGTTCAACAAGTTGTTGTACATATGAATGTATATAGTTAGACATCTTCAAGATCTTGCCGAAAGACAGCAATCAGGTGTATTGAGATATCAGTTCCATCAATTATTACGAAATTCACTTCTTCTTCTAACAGTTAAATGATATTAAAGCTCTGTTTTTTTTTTTTCTTTTTTTTTTTTATTTTGGTAGTTTGGTGTGTTTTCTTGGCGAGAAGGTGCGAAATTAAATTCTTCCTCTTGGAATATCAACTGCCATCTGCCGATATCTTCCACTTCTCCTTCAGCTATTTAAACCATCAACATGTCGATGAATTTGAAGGCTCTGCTGGCCATGATCTTTGTCTTCGTGGGCTGCTGCAGCAACGTCGTCTTTCTGGAGCTGATCATCAAAATCGATCCGGGTGCTGGCAATCTAATCACATTCCTGCAGTTCCTCTTCATTGCCCTCGAAGGTCTGATCTTCACCTCAAAGTTCTTCACGGTGCGGCCGAAGATCGGGCTGCGCGACTATGTGAAGCTCGTGGTGCTGTTCTTCGGGGCGAACGTGTGCAACAACTATGCGTTCAACTTCAATATTCCGATGCCGCTGCACATGATCTTCCGCAGCGGGTCGCTGATGGCCAACATGATCATGGGCATCATATTGCTGAAGAAGCGCTACAACCTGAGGCAGTACAGCTCCGTGGCGATGATCACGGCGGGCATTATTCTGTGCACGCTGGTATCGAGCGGCGATGTCAAGGACAACACGCATCCCACTCTGAAGGTGGACACCTCCTTCTCGGACTTCTTCTGGTGGAGCGTGGGCATTGCTCTGCTCACAATCGCACTGCTGGTGACGGCCTACATGGGCATCTACCAGGAGGTGATCTACAAGCGCTACGGCAAGCATCCCAACGAGGCGCTCTTCTACACACACATGCTGCCCCTGCCCGGGTTCCTCATCATGGCCAGCAACATTGCCCAGCACTGGAGCATCGCTGTTGCCTCCGAGACGGTGGCTGTCGCCCTGCCCGTGCCCGGCGTGAGCTGGACGCTCAGCTTTCCGCTGATGCTCTTCTACCTGCTGTGCAACGTGGTCACTCAGTACATCTGCATCAGCTCCGTCTACGTGCTGACCACGGAGTGCGCCTCCCTCACCGTCACCCTCGTGGTGACACTGCGCAAGTTCGCCTCGCTCCTCTTCTCCATCGTCTACTTCCGCAATCCGTTCACCATCTCCCACTGGCTGGGCACAATACTCGTCTTCCTGGGCACCGTGCTCTTCGCCGACGTGCTCAACCAGCTGTGGGCAGCCTATAGGGTGCGGGTCGACCCAAAGGCTGTTGAGTACACTCGGATATGAGGCTGGGGGCTGGCTGGGCAAACACAATTCACAATTAAAACGATTCAAGTAGGATAAGAAAACAAACTGTTTTTTTTTTTTTTTTAATGGGACTCACTCAGCAAATAGTACGTGTATGTATGTGTGTGTGTGTGTGTGTGAGTTTGTATATATGTATATATATATATATATGAGTTAATACTTATGGAAATCGGAAAAATCGTGTTATCAGTTCACACATTCGCTATAAATCGCACATAAATGTTAAAATGTAAATTTCAAAAGAACAGAACAGGTAAAAAAAAAATAAAAGAATATATAATATATGAACATAAAGGTTATTATATAGTTGCTTATAGGCCATATAAAATACACGATTCGCATGACGATTGGACATGAAGCCGGAATATACATATACACAATTATATACATATAATATATATATATAAAGGTATATATATGGCAGCCGCTTAACGGTTGGCAAACAATCAAGTACAATTAGCCTATTGCTCATCCTTATCCTTGGCGCCGTGCTTCAAGATGCGCGTGAATTCCAAATAGTCGAATAGGCCATTCTTGATGGGCGCCTCCCGGTACATCTCGTCCACCTGCACAAGAGAGAGAGAGAGAGAAGGAGAGAGAGAGTGAGATTGATTACATATCGGAATAGTTTATCCATTATCCATGCACTCACATCTTCGTCTGTGAAACGATCGCCCATCGTTGTGAGCAACTCGCGCAGCCGATCCTCTGGCAGCACGCCCATGTTCTCCTCGTCGAAGCAACCGAAGGCATTCTTGATCACATCCTCGGGATCGGTGCCTTGCAGGCGCTCGCCAAAGAGCGTCAAGAACATGGTGAAGTTAATTGGGCCGGGCGCCTCGTTCATCATGGCATCCAGATAATCGTCGGTGGGATTTTTGCCCAGCGATGCAAGCATATCGTGCAGATCCTCCTTCTCCACGAAGCCATCACGATTCTGGTCAATCATGTTGAAGGCCTCCTTGAACTCGGCAATCTGTGCCTGATCGAACATGGCAAACACATTCGATGTGGCGCGCTGGGCGCGCTTCTTTGTCGTTGCACGACGTCCGGCGGTCTTGCGGGAGGACATCTTCTAGCTGTGTGTGTGTGTGTGAATTGGTGATGTGTGAGTGTTAGCTAGAAGAGACATACAAAATATAAATATTAGCGGCAATCGAATCAGCTTATGTCTATATATAGCCAAAACGTTGCAGCTGCGTTGCTAGTTCCAAAGCCAAAGCAAACTGTGTCAACAGCTAAATTGATTGCAAAGCAATTGATGATCGACTGCTGCATACGCTGTAAGCAGCTGAAACAGACTTTAAGCTAACTATATTTATTGTTCATTTACCACTAAAAAAGAAAAATATTTTATTTAAGCAGATGTGCAATAGTAGTTGTCAAAACAAAATACCCCAGTTGATTGTACAGGGTATAGAAAGCAGATACGCACACACACACACACACACACACGCTCGCACATCGAGTTATGTGTGTGAGTCATGCAACCAAAATGGCAAAAATGACAACGTCAACGACTGACTCCAACTGTGTTCGCGTGCGCGTGTGTGTGTGTGTGTGTGTGTGTCGCCATATGTATGTTTATGCATGTGTGTGTGTGTGTCGCCATATGTATGTTTATGCATGCTTGTGTGTGGTTGTGCTTATCAATGCGGTGTCATTTGCTTTCAATGAATAACAAAAAGCAAACACTCACTCACTCTCTCTCACACACACACACACACACACACACACACATATGTAGCAGCAGCAGCAGCAGCAAAGCCTCACTTAATTGAAAGCCCATAAAAGGAATAAAAACAGCAGCCAAAAAGCGCGACTTTTGTATATGTGTGTGCGTGTGTGACTTATTTACACAGACAGCTGCGTGCTGCAAGCACTGCCGCGCCCCATTTTGCAGCCCAGCAAAATGGTCTGTTTCAACGAATTCCACATAAAACACTTACAAAGCGCAAAACTGCTGCTGCTTCTTTGAATTTTTGTTGTTGTTTTCTTTTATTTAGGGCTCCGCGACGCTGACTCATACACACACAAATGCACACAACTACAGTCACACATTATTAGCAGAGTTGTGCTGAGCAAAGTTAACTGTAGTTACATTGCACCAACGGCTTTCTATCTGTTGATTTCTATTAATTTTCTTGTTAATTAAATTTGTAGCTTACCAGTTGCCGGAACGTAGGAACGTCTTGTTTTTAATACTTGTAATTAAACTGTTGCCGCTGCAGCCAATTTGTTGTGTTGTTCACTGTTTGCACAGATGACAAATGCTTCTGATATCGATATGGACGATAGCCTTTATATTCGATACGTGAAATG
Source organism: Drosophila stalkeri (assembly GCA_035047405.1). NCBI lineage: Eukaryota > Metazoa > Arthropoda > Insecta > Diptera > Drosophilidae > Drosophila > Drosophila stalkeri. The sequence continues at coordinate 27,445,240 of JAWNPR010000061.1, forward strand.
CACAGCCAGGCCAAATGCGTGATTTATGTAGAATGATGGTATTTTTTTATTCGATTGGTATTTAATCGTTAACAGCTGTGAAGCATAACTAAATAGAAATTTAACAAAAAGTTAGTACGCACAAGTTTATATAAGATCAAATAATAATGTCTGCTTAATTTGCTTTTAGGCAAATTCAATGAATGTATTTATTTTTTGATTACTCAAATTGTTAGATCTACCAATGATGTTATCGATATACATGGTATTTAATTGGACTGCATCAACTCAAAGCGGAATTTTTAAATATACAACACAATTTCAAATTATAAAATAAAATTAAAAAATTGATATATTAAAGAAATAACTCAAGCCACATATTTTATTACCAATTTGCTGAAAATTTAAATAGCGCTTGTGTAGTGTAGTTATTTGGCTGGTAGTGTGTGACCAGCTGTTGGCCAATCAAAAAATGCTACTCATTTACTGCTTGCCAATTTTACGGTTTACCTGTTATACCCGCGCTCAGCCACACTGACGACAGTGGCTGAAATTCGAAGCGCAGCAAATACACACGGCGACGCAAGAAGGGCCAAAATAAACAGCAACAGCAACAGGGGCAGTCGACAAAACGGATTTATTAAATGCACATGCATATTTATTTATAAACTTGTTAGCGTACGCAAACGTGTTACAAATGTGCTGCAGTCGTCGGAGCGCCGTCGCATCTTCTCGTCCGTGCTAAGTGTGCCCAAGTGCAATTATCGAGCGCAGCCGCCTGCCGCCTGCTGCCTCCTTCGTTTGTTGTTGTTGTCGCTGCTGCTGCGCTGCTTCTGTTGTTGCTGTTGTTATTTGAATTTGTTGTTTTTGGGTGCTAATATTTTCTGTGTGTTGCGTGTGTGTGGTTTATACCAGTGGAAATTCTATTGAATTCTGTTGCGGAAATTAAGTCGCGTATCGCAGTGTCAGTGTATTCGTGTACGTGTGTGAGTGTGTGTGAAAGAAAAGGTGAAACAAAAAAAGGCGCAGTTGCGGCTGCCGTCGCGGCCGCAGAGCCGCGCAGCGTAGCATTCGTATGCAAGAATTGTCGCTGTCGCTGTCGTCATTATTATTTAGCGTCGGCGTCGACGTCGCCGCGTCCGGTTTAAATTCAATCAAGCGGCAAGCGAAATAAAGCAAACGATAAATTAAATAAAACATTGCCAACGTCGCATTGTTGTTACCGTTGTTGTTGTTGTCGCGGCGCTGTTGTTCTACTGCTTCTTCTTCTTCTTCTTCATACGCCACTGTTGGCTGCGCTGTTGTTATTGCCTTTTGAACGCGAGCTTTTTTTTTTTTTACCGCCTGCCCAACTACCTCGCCCGCTGGCGCGCCGTTAGCTTAACGAAACTTGTGCGAGTGCATTCAACTCACGCACGCACCGAACATCAACAACAACAACAATAACAACAACAATAATAATAATAACAACAACGTCAGTCAAAATGCTGCTGCAGTCTCGACTGTGAATTAGCATACACAGAACTGAACGAAACTTTTGTTAAGCTTAAGCCGACTGCGCCGCCACAGACGCCGCCGCTAACCGCAATGCTTGCTAACGTGCCGTCAACGTCGAGTGCTGTCTCTGGCTCTGCCTCTGCTGCTGCCTCTGCATCCGCCTCCGCCACAGCCGCTGTCACAGCAGCCGACAGTTGCGATGAGCGCACACATCTGCTTGGCAGCGCAGCGACGACAACGCCAACGCCGCCACCGCTGTCGCTGTCGCCGTCGCCACCAAAAACGTTGACGCTGCCGCTAATTCATGCAGCGACGCATCCGTCCCGCAACAGCAACAGCAACAGCAGCAGCAACAACAACAATCACAGCGGCGGCAGCAATAGCAACAACAACGACAACGATCTGGAGGCCAGCAACAATAATTACAACAACAACGACAACAATCGCAGCGACGTGGACGACCTGTCCGAGGAGACGGCCACAACGGCCGGCGCGGCCGACTCGAGCGATCAAAGTGATAAATTCAACCGCCCGCCCACCCACAATCAGAAAAAGCCCAAGCTCAGCAAGCTGGGCACCAAAAGCGTTGGCCTCAAACGGTGCGTAAGCCGCAAAGCTTTCCCAATAAGACTCCAACTGGGAACCAGATCCCTATAATAATGCTCTATCTCTCTCACTCACTTGCAGTGTGTCGTTTGGCTCTTCGAAAGGCTCTATGGTTGAGACTTTGGTGTTTGAGACGCCGACGCCGCTCTCTGAGCACGTGGAGCCGAGCTTTGGCTTCGATGCGGCCGACGCCGCTGCTGCAGCCGCTGCCGGCGCCGCTGTTGCTGGTCAACCGCTGCTGGCAGCGCATACAGCAGCAGCGCAGTCGACGCATTTACCGCTAGCCGGCAGCAATTACGCCACTTCTTACGGTGACTACGCAAAACTGAACATGGACGACAGCGGCATCGAGGTGCAGGAAGAGTGAGTAGACAAGAAAAGAGAAGAAACGAAAATAAATAATCATAAAGCAGATAACTGCATATCTATAAAGAGAGCATTAAGCGAGCAATTAGTGCAAGAGAGAAATGACAGCTGAGCGCATTGCGCAGCGACTGAGCGTGACGTCAGAGGTTTTTTTTTTCTTCTTTCTTTTCTGTTTATCTTAATGATGGGAACCTCGCGTTAACTTAACGAAGATGAAAGAGAGTTTTCATGGAACGATTTTTAATTAGCCAGCTGATGATGGGAATGAGAAATTTAACGATGCTGGAAATGAATTAAAGGAAAGTTTAAAGGGAAACGGAAATGAAGATACGATGAGAGTCGAGTGAATGGGGGGATGATAGTTTCGTTAAGATATCAAGCCCAACGAAGCTAACTGCTCAGTGCTGGTGTTCGTTAAATTGAAAGAGAGTAACAAGAGAGACAGAATTTTGGCATTGATCAAGGAGATAAAAACTTAACGATAGGGGCCAAGTGAATAGGAATTTGCAGTTTCGTATTTAACGAAGCGAGACTACAGTTGCGGATATGAAGCATTTTTTAGTTTCATTCAGTTAAAAATGAAACAGATTATAGCCGATGCTGGGAAACAAAAACTTAACGAAACACAGTTTCAATGGATATTGAATAAGAGTTTCGTTAAGATGAAAGAGTTTGATAAGAGTTGAAAGTGAGATAGCTTTTCGCCAGTGATGAGAATTCACAAACACAAAACAAGGAAATGTAGATTAGAGCAGTGCAAGAAAAATTTAACGAAATGAAGATTCGAATAGGAATTAATATTTAATAGAGTTGAAGAAGAGACCGTTTCTGGTTGACGATGGAATTCACGTGCTTAACGAAATGAAGATGCTGGATTTTGCAGTTTCGTTGAGATAACAGTAGTTTTGGGAGCTTCTGGGCAAACTTAACGAAACTATAAAACAGTGCCAGCTTCATTAGTATTTTCGTTAAGAGTTGCAAGTGAAGCAGTTTGAACTTAACGAAATAAAGATATGAACAGTGTACAAGTGTTCGTTAAGATGCAAGCGTTTTGTGTGTCAATGGGGGAAACCCGCAAACTTAACGAAGCTATAAGACTCGAACATGGACATGCTCAGTAGTTGGTAGTTTCGTTAAGTTGCAAGAGTAAACAATTTTCTGATCAATGATAGTAAACTTGACGAAACTGTAGTTCACTTAAATAAAGCGAAAAAAAATTATGATTCGAGCAATGCAAAAGCTGATAGTTTCGTCAAGTGCAGTGAGTGAGAAAGATAGACAAAGTGAGAGAGTGAGAGCTTATCCGTTACGTATGCAAATAATAGCATAGAATGGAAACTTGACTCACGCGCTCATCGCTTGCACAGCAGCTAAACAAAAAGTGAATGAACCCATTTTGAATGCAGTTCGTTTTTCACATTGCGCTTTTTTTTTCCTTTTTTTTTTCTCCATAAAAAGATATATGTATGTATGTAGGGAAGAACGTGCTCTTTTGTTTAATGGATGTGCTCTAAATTGGCTCTCTGCTTTTATGGAGCATTAACAGACAAAAGATCATGAGAGTTGCTTATTTTTATTTTGTTATTTATATTTGGCAGCTTTCACTTGAACATAAGCTTAAGCTTAAGCTTAAGCTTAAGCCTAAACCACACACACACACACATTCAGTATGAAAATGGATGCATTGAACTCTGCCAATATAAATACAAACAACCCCATGCTAAACAGGAGATAAAAGAAAATACCCTAAACGTTTTTTAAATCAATAATTACGTTGGAAGTTTAAAAGAAGCAAATGAACTACATCTGATAAGACACACGCACACAGAGATACAACACACACACACACACGTACATAGGATGCGCCGCTCTGTTTACTTAAGCTACTCTCATTCGTTCTGTTCTCTCTCTCTCTCTCTCTCTCTCTCTCACGCTTACCCATGCCCAATTTGAATTGCCACCACCAACAACTCCAATTGGAGTTATTCCAACTGCCTTTGCTCTGCGCCGGCGCTGCAGTTGCGCGTTCTCAGTCGCAGTAGCAGCAGCCGTTGAATACCGTTAAACTGCTGTGCTGCTGTTGTCGTTTCATTGCTTACATAATATCGCGCTGTGTGTGTGTGTGTGTGTGTGTGTGTGTGTGTGTGTGTGTGTGTTTGCATTTTAAAGCATGATGTAGGTCAACTTCATTTGGTGGTTGTTGACCCACATCTTTTTCTTCTTCTTCTTTATATTTGGGCTCTGCTTAGGTGCCTGACTGTCTGTGTGCGTGTCTGGCTGTGTGTGTGTGTGTGTGTGTGTGTGTGTGTGTGTATCTTGCCTATAACTAACTGCGCCACACCCACGCTACGCCTCTTGCTTATAATTAAAGCTCACTCCATGTTAAGCTGTTTATCGATAACTTGTATCGCCCACACGCATAATTCTTATTATTAATATTTTTTTTTTATTGTTTATTTGATATTTGGGATTATTGCGTGTGGCCTCATCGATAGATCGTTATTTGGCTTTGCCGATAGCACGCTTGACGTTTGGCGTTGCCAGAGTTTGCACTTAATTTAGTGACCTTTGCCGCTTGACTCGCTCGCTCTCTCTTCCTCCCTCTCTCTCTTTCTCTTTCTCTCTGTGTGCGTGTGAGCTTTAATTTGCCGGTTCCGTGCGTTTCAAGCGCGACCGCGTGATGTCATCAAGCGCCACTTGCTGCATGGAAACATTCTTTCGCTGACGAACCACCGAGCTATAGCTATATAGATATATAATAATAATTAATTTCAATGGAACCGTTAACATTGATGAAATGTTAGAATTGAAATACCCTGTAAAAGCTGAAAAAAAGTGATCGTTGGTCTGAGAGTTAGCAAAATGAGAGAGAGAAAGAGTGAGAGAGAGAGAGAAATGAAGAGTGATCAAAGGAAAGGAAAAGAGATAAGTAGAGAGAGATAGAAAACGAGAGAGAATAAAATGAGAGATATATAGTGTGAGAGGAAGAGCGAGAGAGATATATATAGAGAGAGATTGAACAAGAAAAAGAGAGGTAGATAGTGTGATATATATATATAGAATAAAAAGAGAGGTAGATAGATAGAGAGAGAGAGAGAGAGAGAGAGAGAGAGAGAGAGAGAGAGAGTAATAATATATAGAGAATCATTATAGTTATTATATAGATAGGGAAATATTCATAATTTGAGGGGATAGATAATGAGGAAGAGAAAAGTAAATAGAGAGATATAAGCAGCAAGATAAATCGGTAGATAGGTAAATGAATAAATATATAGATATAGAGATCTATGTATCTATATAGATAAAAATATATGTGTATATATGGAGGTAAAGACAGCTATGGAGATAGATAGATAAAGTGAAAGAGACAAAAAGCATTGACAGAGAAAGGAAATAATAGTAATACTGAAACAAAAAGAAAGAGAGGGAGAGAGAGCTTCGGAAGGAAGCAAAACCTAAGCAAAATCTTTTCAAAGAATTCAAAAGTTGGATCAAGATCTATGCAATAGAATTCGCTTCTTTTATGTGTTACAAAGTAGCTATGGAAACGTAAATATGCACAGCATTATAGAGTATAGAAGAAGCGAAGCATAAGAATAGACAACACCATTTGCTATTATTATTGATTATGTTTATGAGATCGAAGATTGAAGCTTGAGAATGTGAATGTGAGTGAGAATGGGAATGTGAATTAGAATGTGTGTGTGAAATGGAGATGAAATAAAAATGGATTGTGCTTGAGGTGAGGTGAGTTGAGACTGCGGGCATTAGCATTAGTTGGCCCGGATGCTGGGCGGACTGACCCCGGCCAGTGCTTGTGCTCCCCTCCCTCTCATTTTTGCTGCTGCTGCTGCTGCTTCTTCTACTTTGCCTTTATCTTGATCTGGCAGCGCTTTGCCTTGGTAATTTTCAAGTGAATGTCTTGAAATTCGAGCACCTTGCGCATGTGTGTGTGTGTGTGTGTGTGTGTGTGTGTGAATCTACGTGCAAGCTTTGGCTATTGTGAAAGTACATCTGTATCCATATATATATATGTGTATGTATGTATGTATGTGTGTGTGTGTGTGTGTGTGTGTGTGAACTGTCTGTCAGTCGATTGATTTTCCGGTACCCCATACACTTGTCAAGCATGTCAGCAGGAAGAGGCGGTGGAGGAGGAGCAGGAGGTGGAGTAGGTTGTAGGCAGAGGAAGAAGAGACGTCGGCAGCAAAAAGTCAGCCATTGTCACATTTTGTGTGTGTAATGTTAACGGTAATTGTGCCGCTGGTCAGTCGCTCAGTCAGTCAGCCCTATTACCTACATAAGCACACACACACACACACACACACACACACGCACGCTGTACGTGCGCTCTGAATAGTTTTTGTGGCGGTGTCGACAACAATAGAAACAGACACACACACACACACACAGCACACAAACAAAGAGAGAGACAATGTTCCCAATTGTCAGCATCAGCGCCGTCCGCCCGTCTGGCAACCCTGTTTATTAACTGTCAAGCACAGTCGAAATAATAATAAAAAAAAAAAAAAAAAGAAGAGAATATCTGAAAAACAAAACAGACGCGCGCTGCTGCGCTCGTTTTACTACACGTGTGTATGTGTGTGTGTGTGTGTGTGCGCCCCCAGCCCATCCCCATCCCCACCCATGTGGCACCCCTGACTTGGCATGATTTCCATTTATCAGTCAGCTTCCCCAATGGCTCTCCAGATTACCTTTTATATAGTTACGTGTTTATGTTTCTTATGTTATTATTTTTATTTTCGTTCACGTTGTGTATAATAGCAGCAGCGACGGCGGCAGAGGTAACAGCAGAGCGCACGAGCGCAAAAGAGCTACAGAGAGAGAGCGCGCGTATGCGCTCTCTTGCGTTGCGGTGCTCGCGTTCGCTCTCTCGCTCTCTTCACATTACTTTGCATTTTTGTGAGTGCGCAAAAAAAAAAAAAAAGAAGAAAAAACCAAAGCAACAAAAACAAAAACAACAGCGGAAAAAAGTGATGTCATGTTTGTTGGCTTAGCAGCGTTGCCAGATGTGGCACGTTGGCGTTATTGTTTGTTTGTTTGCTTTTGTTATTATTACAATGTGCGTTTATGTTGTTGTTGTTGTCGTTCATCTTATTGCGCATCTGCGACAACAACAACGCAAAAACCATAAACGGGAAATTGGCGCAGTTCGTTTGATTCTATTGTTGTTGCCGTAAAACAGCTGCCAAATCTCCGAAATTGCCGCCTTTTTGTTTCTGTTTGTTTTTGTTTGGCCAAAAGATTATTGCGCGCATTTCCCAATTGGATTTTTCTTTTGTTTACATTAACTGCGTTGCGGCCAAAATTTGTAGAACTATTTAAAGATCAAAATGGAAATTTTTGTTCATTCGAATATATTGAAATTGAAAACAAACAATTACAAAATTTTCAAAAATATTTTTAAAAATTATTTATTATTTTTTCTAGAACTTAAAATTCGTTTTTTATTACTGAATTATCTGTATTAAAATTATTTAACTTCTTTTTGCTTTCAAAAATACATCGCAGTTAATTTCCAGTTAGAATTGGAAAAAACTTTACTAGGTGGCAACCTTAGCGCGCCTGAACTTCACAGTTGGAGAGCACGCTCTGGCTCTCTCTCTCTCTCTCGCGCACTCTCTTAGTGCGGCTCAGCAACGCGCGCTCCTGCAAACATTTGTGTTCGTTTGTGTGTGTGTGCGTGTATTGTATCTTTTACTTTTTAGCAGCAAGCTTGCAAGTTTAGCTAGACAAACGCAGCGACAACGCCAAACAGCCAACAACAAACGAGAATTACGTGCGGGGCGCTCGTTCGCTCATTGCTTGGAATTCGCCGTATTCTTCTGCCACTCGTTGTTATTGTAAATTTTCATTCTTATTTTGTTACGCTTTTTTTTTTTTTGCCGTTGTTTTGTGTGTGTGTGTGTTTACTTTAGTGTTTTTTTTTTGTTGTCAAATCGTGTTCCGCGTTTGCTGTGTTGTGCTTTCAACAAACAACCCCAGCAGCCGAGCGCGAAACGGTCGAGAGAGTCGAGCAAAGGGCATAGACAGCCAACACGGTTCGGACGGACGACAGACGGTGGTTCGCAAAAGTAAAACGCGCGTAGAATCGCTGCAAGAGGAAGCAGCAGCAGAACGTTGAAAACACACAGCAGTAGCAGTAGCAGCAGCAGCAGCAGCAGAAGAAGAAGAAGAAGAATAAGGAGCAGCAACAGCAGCAGCTGCCAAAAGTAAAATTGTCAAGTGCGTGAAATTAGTTGTTAACAAATTAAATGCCATCTAAATGCAAAGTGACAGCAACAGTGACAAAAAGCAAAAGAAAAAACGAAACGAACAACAACAATTGCAAAAGTCAATCGTGCGTGCCAAAAAGGGACACATAAACACACAAACACGCATGCACACACACACACACACCTACACAGTTGGGCAGCAGGCAGTGCAAGTGGTTGGTGTATTAGTTAGTATGCAAGGGAGAGAGAGAGAGAGAGAGAGAGAGCGCTCGAATGGGGGAGAGAGAGTTGCTGCTGTTTGGACTCTCAACACCCACCGCAGCAGTGTTGGTAAATTCATGTCTTTCTTTAACAAATGCCCAAAAGACAATATAGAAAATATAGAAAAAGCAAAATAAGTAATAAAACAATGGGAAAGTAATTTGCGCCATTGCTGTACAGTGTAATTTGCCCCATACACACATACATACACACAAGCACACTGCTGCTGTTACGCTTAGCCAGTTGCTGTTGTTGTCCATGGTGGGATGCGCACAGTGAGTTCATCGCAAAAAATAATACACACTAGCGCCCCCTTCAGTTCGCCTCGCTCAACAGCAGGCCTCGTTTGCCCGCCAACGCCACTTCACCACCCCATTTGCCACTCCCCACGCTCACACACACACACACACACACACACACACACACACACACACTGTCTCTCCCTCTGTCACTTGCTCTCTCGGACTGTTTCAGTGTGGTGGCGCAGCTCTGCTAATGCTCTGTGAACGCAATTAAAATACACTGGCCCGACTAGCGCATATTAGTGTATGCGTGTGTGTGCTGCCTTTAACAGTATGTGTTAAAATATAGTGCCTTGTTTGTACATAAATTAGACATAGCTTTAAGTTTGGACGGTGTTCGTGCCCGTTGTGGCGTTGTTATTTCTATATATATACTATATATATATATATATATATATATAAATTCTATAATATGGCCATGTGATCGCATCTCTGTGTGTTTTACAAATTTTTGTTGAAAATAAAGTGCCGACAGCGGCCGCAGTCGCCGTCGCCGTTGACGCAGCAACAGCAGCAGCAGCAGCAGGTACGCGCGCCGCAATGCAGCGCTGCCTTAATAGCATGCAATACAGTTAAACAAAAACAAGTATTTTTTTTTTTTATTTTTTGTTGTTCAATTGGCATGCAAATAAATTGCGGCTGCTGGCGCTGCTGCTGTTTGACGTCAAGTGCAAAAATGTTCAATTAACATTTCGTTCAACTGTTAATTTCATTTTCCTTTTTTCATTTTTTTTTTTTTAAACGTTACGCCCGGGTGGGGCTCATTCACTGACATAAATCTAATACACACATATATACATACATACATTCCTGTACATTTGTATGTGGCACAGTAATTTGTTAAATTAATTTACGCTGCTCTCAATGCTCGCCTCCGTGCGTGCGTATGCTTATGCATGTGTGTGTGTGTGTGTGCTGTGACGTCGTCCCAGAACTAATTGAAAGCTCTGCCGCGCTGCGTTGCGCTGCGCTGCGCTGCTTTGCCGCCTCAACTTGATGCGCTCATCGCTGTGCAAGAACTAAACAGCAATAACAACAACAGGCAGGCGCGTCTGAAAAGGGGAATATTGGAATAGAGAGGAGAAGAGCTGCGGCGCTCAAGTTCGCTGCATTTGCTTTCCAACACCTTGCACTTAGCCGCTGCTATCTCACTCTCACGCACACACACACACACACATTAGCACTCCCACTCGCTAGAGCAACAAGTTTTTAGTTTTATTTCTGCTATGCTTCTTTGTCTTGCTTAGCTTGTTGTGTTTTACTGTAAAGGAAGTTTATGATGAGCAGACAGACAACTAACGTGCGCCCTCCCACTCTCCCCCCTCTCTCGATCGTACAGCAGCTGGCACTTGAAAAATGAGAAATATACAAAAAAAAAAACTTGTTTTTCGTTGCTTGTAACTTTGCTTGTTCCTTTTGTCGTGCTGCTTGTTACAGTTGTTACTGTAGTTGTTGTTGTTATTGTTGTCACATTCGCATATCAATTTCGGCACATGACGTAAGCTTCACATGCTCAATGAGCCGCCAACAACAACAAGAACAACAACAACAAGAACAAGAACATTAGTTCGTACGTTGAATTTATGAAGTGTATTTGAAAAGTAAACAGATAAAACAACTTGGCGCTGGCTGATGAAATCGTTTTAGATTCAATTCGTTTCGATTTCGATTCCCATTGGTTGCGCTACAGTGTTTAGCTATGATTGCAATGACGTATACCCTGTAATTAATATAATATTGTCTATAAATAAATGTTGGTCTAAAGCTAAACCAATTCAAATTGATAAGCATAGTAGTGCGATGGTATGTAGCACTAGAAATACCCTATAATTGTTGAAATTTGTTACTTTAAATGTTTAATGAGATTCAAAATTATCTGTAATTGAATATTTATTTTGATATAGGACATCATATAGAGCGATAAAAATCTGAAATTGAACATTTACATATAAAAGTCATAAATACCCTATAAATTTGAACATTTTGTAAAAATATGCCAAAATTCTTATGGGTAGCTGACTCTGTCTAATGCCCTGTACTTTATATATAGCAGTAAAAGCTGCAAATGTAAAAAGCGACATCTTCAACCTTATCGACCGTACACATGTATATCATTTCTAATCAGTGTTTGTATTCTTGGCGCTGACTACAAATTTCTTCAATTGACTCATTCCACTAGACTATAAACGTTACGTTAATGAAAAACAGAATATTGTATACTTTAAATATTTAATATATTTATCATATAATTATATAAAGTTCATCGCTGATACCCTGTAAAACTGTTTATGACATCAAATATAAGGGCTGACCTTGTATATAGAAGTATTGCAATCTATTTCCATATATTATACAAAATTTACCGGCTCTATAAATAGTAGCTTCTGCTTATCACAACCTCACAATGTGAATTATCATGCGTAGACAGTTTATAGAATATATATTTGCTAATCTCTTAAGAGTCCCAAACATATTATCGATTAGCTGTTGAGCAATAAATCGTGTATAAGAATCGAGGGAAAGATTAACTTCTGGGTATATATGCCAAGATCTATGCCCAAGATATGTGGGAATAACTATTGAGGCTAGGGTAACTGCTAGTCTGTCATGCTGTTTTCAGCTCTAACCTTCAACTGCGTAACTTGTTTGGCAACAACTTTTGAGCTTCTTTGCGATGAACAAAAGACTAAAATGACTGGGCAAAAAAAACAGTAATAGACGAAGATGAAGAAGAGGAAGAAGCTGATGGACAGCGGCACACACAAAAGAAGTCCAAAACGTGGAACGTAGATCGTAGATCTTAGATCACATCTGGCCAAAAAACAAGCCCGCAACAGCGTTAAATAGAGCTAAGAATATTGCTTTGCGGCTCGTTTCGGGTTTCCTGGAACAATCCAACAAACCAACATAAACGAAACGAACTGAGAAAGAAGAAATAACATCTAAGAATAGAAACACAAAAAAAAAAAAAAAAGAAACTTAGAAAGTAACAAAGCTTCTGAAAAGTTTTTACGACTTGAACTAGTTGCGAATTATTATGATGATAAAATATGGCGTCGTCCCGCAGTTCCAGCCGAGCTAATTTGCATGCATGTAACGGGGGTTTATTGTGCTTTAATGGGTCTCTCGTAATATTATGCAATTGCATCACACACACACACACACACACATAACAGTTTGTATAATATAATAGGGGGGGACGACGCCTTTGTCTCAGCTGAGTTATGAGTCATAAGTTAGCTTGTTTATTGTCCTTATTTACCTCTACCCTTTGCTGTTACTTTTTAAAGTTTCTTTTGCTCGAAATGAGGTCACATATCAATTAGTTGTAGTCGTGGAGCGTTTGTGAGCGGAGTGCCAGGGTAGCGAGCTCTGATATCATTCAATAATACCATCCATCGATAATGTGTTTACAACTAATAGAATTCATTAGCTGAATGCAAAGTTCTTGTTCCGCTTTCAATGTCAAATTAGAGGCAGCCACAGCTAAGATTGTCAGATCTACGTCAATTTCTATGCCGAGTCAAAACACTCAATATCAAATTGTTGAACACATTGTGCATATACTACATATGTATGTATATACAATATATATTTTAAATTTTGAATAAACAGTCTAAAATCGTGAATCATTGGTTATATAGTAAATCTAAAGGAAAATCATTTGTTTATCTAAGAGATTTATGGCTTTTCCTTTCATAACCAACTCAAGTGAATAATACTCAATAGATTTCGGGTAAATATACTAAAGTGCTTCGAGTTTCTGATCGTTTTACATGCTGAGCTTTTTGTATTTGATCGTATATTAGACATTCCTCTGTTATTATCCATAATCTGTTAATCCCCTTTTCACACCTCTCTCTCTCTCTCTCTCTCTCTCTCTCTCTGTCTCTCTCTATTTCTTTCTCGGTTCTATCTGCTGTTTTTTATCTTCTAATTTGTATCGTTTATTTTCTATCGTCTGTCTTTTATCTTATATTCTCTGTCTTCTATCTTGTATCCTCAATGTCTTATGACACATACTAGACACTCTCTCTCTCTCCTCTATTATCTATATTTTATAATCTAGTCGTTATTCTCGAGCCTCTTGCATCCATTTGCTAATTTTTACCCTCTATTATATATTATTTACAATTTATCCTTTAGTCTATGTCATCTATTCGATATCTACCATCCTCTATAATCGATAATTAATCCTATTTCCTCTCTTCTTTATCTTTTTTCTCCACTATCTCTATCTTTTTCTTCTATATGATCTATTAACTATAACTATCCTCTCCTCAAGCATCTGACATCTATTCACTACGCTCCATTCTCTATTATATTCTTTTTCTTCTGTATATCTATCGTAAATATCTATCATATATTACCCATCAACTTACCTCTCCCCATCTCTTGCACTCTATCTCCCATCATTTATCCTACATTCTTCAATCTCTTTTTAACTTTCTTCTATGTATTGTCTTCAATCAATCTATCTCTGCCCTTCTTTCTCTCCCAATCTACCTTTTCACTAATATTCATCTTCATAAATCATTTGTAGCTCATCTTCGATCATTATTCATCTTACTTTAGTTTTGGATCTTCTCTATCCAACTAGCTCATCGTTTCTACTACAATTCCCAACTTGTTTTTGGCTCTGCGCCCTTTTAGTGTTTCGTGTATATGAAATGTTGTATCATGTATTGCGTCGGGGGCATGTTTCTATGCCAAGAGCAACACCTTTTAAACAAGTTGTAATTCGCGACTGGTTTAGGCCAACCAAGTCTTGCCTTAAATTAACTTTTAAGAGTTGGTTAACCTCGCAGCTGTCAGTTGCGGCGCAAAGTCACGTTCGAGTCGCGCCGTAATTCAATAAAATTCAGTTAAATAATGAAACACGTTAAGATACCCTCGGGATTACTATGATTCCCGGAAAGGTAGTTCAGGGTCAACGGCACTCTCTCTCTCTTTCTCTCTCCCTCTCTCCTTCTCTCTCGCTCTCTGTCATTATATAATGAATGCGACAATTTGTGGCACGCGCTAAAATAGTAAAACTAGTTGAAGCTGTGGCTGGGTTTTGTTTTCTGCTCTTTTTTTCTATTTATTTCTATATTCAAGAGCTTGTTGAGATTTTTGCGGTCTTGCCATGTCAATTTCCATTTGTGGACGAAATTCAATTGGAAAAAATTTAATTGAAAAGTTCAAATCGCTGACGCGTTGCGTTGCGACACAAATTGGCAAATGACTTAATTCAATTGACATTGAATTTAATTGGTGGGCAGCCGGCAATGGAATTTATGCGATGGCAAACTATATAAATATATATATATTTCGATTTCTAACTTTAAATATTTTTGGGTGTAATGCAAAGTTAGTCAAGTTTTTGATAGAGCTATTCGAAACTGAATTGATGGAGAATTTATTATGATATGATTTCTATTTTATTCTAATGATAATTAATGAGGGGACGAATTGGATAAATGATAAGAAGAATGTTAATGAAAATAATGTAAAGGCAATGAGACAAAGGAAAAATTAGTGACAATGACAAAGACAAAAAAATTAGTGACAATGACAATGATAATGACAATGACAATGACAATGGCAATGATTTTGATTGATAATTGATTATAGTAATGCTAGTGACAATGACAATGACAATCACAATGATAATGATAATGACATTATTTACTATAGTAATGCTAATGGCAATGACAATGACTAAAATAAAATAATTATAGTAATGATAACTAATAACCAATATGGTTCTGCTGATGATAATGACAATGACATTATATATTATAATGACAATGATAATAACTTTAATAATAATAGTTATCATAATGATGCCCAATGATGCAAATAGTTCTAACAATGACAATAACTATAGTTGTCATAATGATAATCACAATGAAAAATAAGAAATAATAACAATAATAATGACAATGACTATAATATTGACAGTGCCAATATATAGGAATACTCATGATAGCCATGTGAATGTACGCTATATTAATTCTATTATTAATAATCAAGATAATAATGATAATATTTAATAATAATTACATTCTTTCTCTCTTCTCTCGCCAATTGCAGATCGGAGCGCTCGATAGTGCGCGTTTCAATTTACCAAAGCAGTCAACCGCAACAGATTTGTCCGCCAGCCGAATATACATTAACGAGTTTTTCAGATAATTTAGATAATACGTTTAGTAGCTACAATTGTAACATAGACTTTACGCAAATGGCGGCGGCAACGATGCAGCCAACCGTTGGCCTGGGACCAGCCTATGATAGACAGCAGAGGTGACTACAAAAAACTCACTTTCCGTATTTGGCAACACTATTTTAATTACATTATTTTGTAGCACTGATTCCGGTTGGGATAATCCGTTTCGTCCTGGCGGCGATTTGTCCAGAGAGGCTGATGAAATTGTTAGCATGATACGTGGTAAGATCTATGCGCCCTTCTTTGCAATTCTCATTTTGACTCAATTTCCCTCCATTCCAATCACAGGCGGCAAGCCCATCACGCCCACAGAGGATCGTACAATAGGCAATGGCAACGCACAGCATGGCGATGATAACTGTAATGGCGCTACGGCAATAGGCGAGACAGTTACCAAAACAAATGTAAGCGAAACTAGCGGAAAATGGTGGGAGACGGAGTGAGAGAGTGAGAGAGTGAGAGAGATAGATCTAAAGGGAGCATTAGTTGCATATAGAGAGAGAGATGGCTAAAAAGAACGGGTGCCACAAAGGAAGAGAGAGAAGAGAGGGAGAGGGAGATTAAGAGAAGAGAATTGCTAATTCATAGAGAAAAAGATACAGAGAGAGAGCCATGGAGGGAGACAGATACAGAGATAGAAAGAGAGAGAGAGACCGACAGAGAGATACAGATAGAGACCCATGGAGGGCGACAGACAGAGAGAGAGAGAGGAATAAAGATAGAGAGAGAGAGAGGGAGAGAGGGAGAGAGTAGGAGCGGAGGGAGGGAGGGAGTGATATTATATACATATATGAAAGGAAGAGAGAGGCGAGATACGAGCTCTTTGTGAAGCTAAGATATACTTCATATAGGAATAAATCAATTCTGATTTCTTAACTGTTCCAATTTCATATATTTCAATATCTAGACTAAGTAAATATACTTGCTTAAACTATTTCCAAGCATTATTGATATTAAATAAATAACTTTAGTAGAGATGTTACGAATATTTACACAAAAGATAATATCATTCTCATTATTTGCATTTATTGTAAGAAATGAGGTGTAACTGTAAAGTAGATAAATATCTTACAATTGCATACGTATATGTAAATACAGATATCAGATATAGTCAGATATGGATATGCAGATATAGAAGAGGTAACGAAATAATAAAATATAATATATAATTAAAGTTTGTTACATTATGTAAAGAATTTGCGTCTCTTTAGTCGATCAGCTAGAATTTTGCTGAAATTTATTCCATTGGATTGTATAAAGCATATTTTGAAGTTTTTTTTTTTAAACATATTTGTTGAAGAGTCTGAGTGGGTCTAAAGCCTAAGATTCTATAATACAACAGTAGTTTTTATACTCTCTAAAATACCAGTTTGAGACTCTTTAGAATATAAACTTTTTACGATCTATTAGTTAAAGCGTTCTCTGGAAGTTACTCGTTAGGCAGCTCTCTAGAAACTATTTATTGCAGGTATTTCTATAAAATATGCTCAAAGAAGAAGAAAGTCTTATATTTTCAGATATATGTTATACTCGTTACTTTGTCATAGCAAGTATTGAGGTTCTAATATATGTATAATTCTTAGTCTCTCCTAATATATAAATATATATACTAGTCAAGATAGCCTCTCTCTCTCTCTGCCTCTTCCTCTCTTTGTATCTGTCCTGAAGAGAAGCGCTGCTCTCGCTACTTTACAATTACTCGTTACAATTTACTCGCTATGTTTAGTAATCTGGCAACTCTTGTTCAATTCTCTTGCAGCTCTCGCAGAATCAGGCGACAGCACAAAACGGTACAAATTCCCACGGCAGCAAGGTGGCTGGATCGACAGGTGTGGGTGGCGCAGGTGGCAATGGGGTGGCAAGCGGAGCGGCAGCTGGCAAGGGGGACAGCAATAACGGCGTCACTTCGCTGGCTCAAGTCTCAAAGCAGGTGGTGCCGGGACCAACTTCGGCTAGTCACGTGGTCATCGACGAGAAGAAGAGCAAGAAAAAGGGATGCTGTGTGGTGCAATAATCGACGAGAAACGAGGCACAGCAAACAGCGAGCGAAAGCAGAAAGAGAAACAAAAATAAAATATAAAAAAAAAAAACATGAAACATAAACAGACGCAAACACACAAACACATACATAGACAGACAAACACAGTGACGAAACGCCGGAGAGAGAGGAAGAGAGGGAGAGAGAGAGAGAGAGAGAGAGAGAGAGAGAGAGAGTTGGAGCCCAGCTTGGACATGTGGGCAAATGGGGGATACTAGGGATACTGTATGGGGCGTATCATATTTAATGTTAATGTTAAATGCTAATTTTTTGAAGGGGGGAAAAGTAAAATGAAGCTGTTGATATTTTGAATGCTGCTGCATGGATAAATTTGCTTTGCTTCTACAACACTCACACACACACACACTCAAGCAAAAGCAAATAAAATTATATAAATCAATAGAAGAACAGTAAACGAAACACCTTAAAAAAAGAAAACCTTAAATCGAAACGAGACGAAAGCTCTCTTAACAGAACAGAATAGAAATGAACAGAACTTAACAGAACAGAACAGAACCAAGAACAGAATGTAATGTTAATGGCAATGTTAGCAGTTGCAGCAGCGCTAGCGACAACTGTTAGCAGCAATTGCTGTTTCACTCATACACACTCAATGGCCGCTATAGCTGTCGCTGTCTAAGCCACGTGCAGTTGCAGCTTAAATTTAATGCAAAGAGAAAACAAACAACAAAATGAACAGAAATGAAACAACTATGATATATACCTATAATACATATGCAAATGTGTATATATCATATATATTTATATATTTGTTAGTCTGGATATAAATATATATATATGTGTATATGTATATGTAAAGCCGATGCTACAGCAATTCAACAGAGCAAATGATGCTGATTCTATATATATATATATATATATATATAAATATATATATATATATATATTATTAATTTTTTTTTTTTTTGTAATGTAACTCGACTTTATATACATACATACATAATATATGTATATTATATATATTTTTTTCGTATATGTAAAATTAGAGCAGCTTTTTAAAGAGTATTTAAAAA
Organism: Drosophila stalkeri; assembly: GCA_035047405.1. Lineage (NCBI taxonomy): Eukaryota > Metazoa > Arthropoda > Insecta > Diptera > Drosophilidae > Drosophila > Drosophila stalkeri. The sequence continues at coordinate 27,463,770 of JAWNPR010000061.1, forward strand.
GTCGATAACAAAAAAAAATGCATGCATAACGAGAAAAAACAAGAGAAAAGAAAAAGAAAAAAAAAAACTAAAAAAAAAAAACAAAATGTATTTATTTTTTATTTATATGACGATGAAAATAATGAAATTAAATTAAATGTTAATACCTTAAACAAAATATACAACAAAACAAAAATAAAAAGAAAACAAATATACACGCATACACAAATACATAGATATACATATATACAAAACACTCAATAATACACATACACACACACACACACCCACAAGCTTACAGTCTGTAATAAGCAGAGAGCGAGAGATGCAATAGCCAAACGGCACATTTTCTGCCCAGTTAGCCCAGTTGAACTTACACGCATGAATTACGCACAGAAAACAGCATGCATTGTAATGTCGCGCACTTATAACTTTCATTTTACTGGGTTCATCTGAACTCTCATTTAAGTATATTCAAACGAAGGCCAGGCTTTAGGTGCTCCACACACACACACAAATATTGTCTGTGTGTGAGAGAGAGAATTTCCTTGTACTGTAGGCAAGCGAACTAAACAGAAATAGAGACGCATATATGTGTGTGTATGTATATCACACACAACCCACCCACCCAAAAACACACGCATATACAAACGCAAGTTACACACACACACACACATACGCACTGCAGCCTAGTGATATTTGTGCTTATTTAGCGGGACTTTTTTTCGCTAGCCAAATAGAAAGCTAAACCAAATAGTAAACCAGAAACACCGATGAGGACCGCCACCCACACTAACACTAACACTCACTCACACACACACACACACGCACACCAACACCAACACACAGCGTAAACATTAATGTGCTGCATTTGGTAAATGTAATAATATTATTAAAAGAAACGTAATAAAAAATTAAAATTAAAAAAAAAAATAAGAAATTATATGTTATAGCGAGCCCCGAAATATGTGCTAATTCAAATTTCCAATAAACAAAATCAACAAAAAATCAAAAAACTTTAAGCAAACTAAAAAATCAGAAATAACTCAAAACAAATTTAAATAATGCAAAAACATGAAATCAATATTTAATATTGTATATTTCCGATTCCAAAACGCAAACAAATGTTAAGTTATTGTATAAATCCTAAATAAAAGCAAAAAACAAAAAAACAAAAAAACAAGAAAAAACGAGCAAAGAAAAGTAAACAAAGAGAACTTTTTATTTACGTAGCGCACTCTTCGGCGCAATCTGAAACTCTGCGCAGCAGACTTCCAGGCGCGCCCTAAAATAGAAATCGAATGGGCAATTGAGCGCGCAGCTGACTTCCAGGCGCAGTTGAAGCGCGTAATAAACTCACAATGCACTGCAATTGCTTAGGCTAGAGCGAGAGCGCGCTAAATGTCTTCCGCTATGCGAGTAGGTAGACGAAGGGGAAGAAAAAGAAGACGCAGGCAGCAGCAACATGAACAACAATGCAAAATGACTACGCAATAACCTTTCACCTTTAGCTCAATCAATTCAATTAGATAAGCAAATGCACATAAAATCGTGCTAAGCGGTAGTTTGAAAAACATAAATAACGTTCATTTTAATTAATCTTGAGTGCCAAAAAAAAAAAAGAAAGAGAAGCTGGAGATTAATGGGCTCAACGAAGTTGGCATACTCTTAAAATGGAGCTAATTGTAATTATTTAATGCAAAGAGAAACCGAAGCACTTTGATCCTGCTGCTCTTAAGTGCGCGTAAGAAAAATTATCAATTGGACTTTTTGAGTAATTTTGAATTTCTTGGGCATTGGCAATTTGAAGCGGGCTAGAATAGTTCTTTATATGTTGAAGAGCAGCAGGGAAATTCCCCTGCTAATGATAGTGTGCATATTTAGTAATTGGGTATTTTAATATTTCTTTTCTTATTCTCTCTTCTATAGAGTTTGGGATTTTACCAAGAAGTAAAAGTCCAATAGGGGAAAAAACCAAATGAGATGTTAGAAACTGGAAATGCGAATTTAAGAAAAAAAATAAAAATCAATGTCTTAAGGGAATATTAGTAATTTGGAAGTAAACAAATGAATGATAATATTAAAAAGGTATATAGAAAAAATGTATATCTAAAGATTATATTATAAAGGAAGAGAGAGACTTCAACAGAAACACGAGCTTTAGTACAATAAATGTAATTGTCATATGAGAAATAATTATAGATGGCAATTTATCAATGAAAGAGCATTTGTGTAGGGAAAATTAAAGTATTGGTAATTTTGCTATATTAAAAGCAAAAATGTACTTAAGAGAGCATGACAAAGGATAACTATGAATGGAAATAGACAAATCGGGAAATTGAAGGGCAAAATAGATGATTTGCTTAAGAGAGAATATACAATAGTCTCATGAAGGGAAATAAAAGAACGAGAAATTTTACCATATGAAATTCGACAATTTTCCAAAGAGAAAAAGTATAAAATTAAGAGTTTTATGCACGGATCATTAGGGAAATTATGCTAATTTGTATCTGCTCTACAATAAGTATGCGCACGCTTCAAACTGTTTTAAATGTTCATAATGCACTAAATATGCTCTACAGATTAATATGGTAGAGCGTGGGAAGGGGGTGGGATTGGAGATGTATAAGAACAAAAAGTTGCTTGTTGTTCCATTTCGATTTCGATTCGAGTTCGTTTTCGTTTTCGTTTACGTTTACGTTTTCGATATCGACACGAGCCGTCGGAGTCGATTTGGGCAATTTCCTGATGCCAAGCCAAAAACCTCTTGGCGCAACTTTCAACAGTTCGATACGAAAATTTATGGCTGACATTTTATTTTTTATTTTTTTTATTTGCTTAATTTATGAACTTAATTCGAAAAGACATTTATAACAATTTATCTGGATTTGCGTTTGTTTTAGACATTTGTATTTATTTCTTGTTGTTGTTGTTGCTTTTGATTTTATTTTATTTTATTTTTTTTTCCATTAGGATTTTTATGTTAGATTAATTGACAGAACAGCTGTCAATTTTTTAATTGCTGCGCCTAAGCAGCAGGCGGAAATATCGAATATCGAATCGAACCAAAGCAAAGCAAAGCAAAGCAAAGTGAAGTGAAGTGAATTGTTAGTGTGTCCATTAAAAAGTGCCTAACGATAGTAAACGCACACGCACACGCACACGCATTACTCATAATGGATAAGAAGAAGAAGAAGCTGTGTCTCTACAATTATTTAGTTATCTATATTTCTATCTCGCTTCTAATGACCAAAACTTGTTTTGGCCATAATCCACGATATGACACAACAGACAGTGGGTGACAAAAGTTAAGCTACCGAAGTGTAAAAATGTGAATTTACAAATAAATATATACATACATGTATATGTCTATAGAAAAATAAAAAAAATGGAACATAGATAAATATAGAATAAATATATATTTAAACAAAATTAAATTAGATCAAAAGTCAAGTAAAACATTAAAAAAATGAGTAAAATTTGTTCAGTTTTAAACGAGCTACAAAGTTTTCTTAGCTTTAATAGAGTATCTCTAAGACGAGCATTTAGTAAATTTACATACCCAGTAAGTAACAGAGTATTTTTTGGCCACACCCAAAAACACTCTATTTAAGTAGCCATTTACTTTTTGCACTCACTGTGCCGCACCTGCCGCACCCTAATGAACCTAATTGCCGATTGCGGTTATTCGTGCGGCTGCAAATTATGACAGGGCAGCAGAATGAAGAGCAAAGCAACAAAGAGACAGACAGAGAGCGGTCATCAATTGCGACATGTGTAAACACGAATCAAAATAGACAACAACAACAGCAACAACAACAGCAGCAGCAGCAGCGAGAGCAGCGTGTGTAAGCATCTCACTCATACACGCACACACAATGCATATGTAAATGAGAGCGAAAAAGCAGTTAATTTATGTGTAAAATACAAACAAAAACAAAAGAAACAATTGTCTCGAAGCGGCGCATGCGAAGCACACACACACACACACACACACACAGGTGTATGTATGTAAATGCACACGCGCACGCCGAGAGCGAGTTAATTAATATGTGCGCATGTCTGCCTAACTAACTAACTAACTGTAAGCAACGCCTCATTGGAGTCATGAGAGAGAAAGAGAGAGATAGAGAGAGAGAGAGAGAGGCAGAGTGGACAACTGTTGTCAACGCGACGCACGCGCCAGCTGCCGATAGTCTCAATGTGTGTGTGTGTGTGTGTGTTTATTTATGTTGCGCGCATGTATGCGTGCGCTTGGAGTCGCGCTGTCTGGCAGTGTAAAACCTTTTGGAAGTGGAGCAAGTGTCTTCCATTGGATTGAGAGCTAGCCGCTGATTTGTGTGAGCCGTGGTGAGCTTTACACAAGGCCGACCGCTGTTAAACGTATGTATGTATGTATGTATGTATGTGTGGAATGTAATGCATTGAGCTCAAAGTGAGTGTAATGGAGTGCATGAGTCTGTTAAGGTGGCAGCATGTTAATTAACAGCGCAATCGTATGACATTAACTGTTAAGCGTTGATTGAGTGTTGATTGAGGATATTTAAGAGATAAACAAAATTAAAAAAAATAATAATATAAATAAATAAAACCAGCTTATTAAATACTTGGCTGTTCACTTTGATTGAATCTGGTGATTTGTATTTTAAATGCCGATACATTAAATCAGCTATTTTTAGAAACACAGAAACTCGCTTTTTTTTTTTTTTTTTTTTTTTTGACGATGGGGAGTTCTGCCTGCTTCGCGGAAAACTCAAATCAATTCATATATTATTTAATAAATAACTCTTAAAATGCGAATCGTGCTTGATTATGGCATTAGCTATTTAAATTATTCTTAAATGCGCTCTGGGAACCGGCAGTAAGCGCCTGGCTTTATTTATAAGTTTGAGTATACTGAAGTTCATTCTACTGCTGCTGCTTCTTCTTCTTCTTCTTCGTCGTCTTCTTCTTCTTCTTCTTCTACTACTTGTTCTTGCTCATTTTTAATATAATTAGTATTCAAATTATAATTAAAATTTCAAACTCTCAACCAGAAACAAGAAACTAACATCACAATCCATTTTGATGGCGTTTCTCTAGCCATTACTGTGAATGTCGTATAGCGATAAAATGGCTAAAAACTAGAGAGTTTATTAAAGCACGCATATTCATTGGCGATTTCGCTGGCTCAATTCAATTCAATTCATTCGTCATCCACAATTTAATAGACTGACTCTCAGCTCATAAAACATATAAGTTCCATTGTTCTGCTTAATATTATTTCGCTCGATTCTACATATTTTATTCAGCTGGAGAGTGTTCTTGGGATTGTGGGTTAGACATGATTTACAGCTAAGATTGATGCTTTTAGGTGAATATTTACGACATGTAGATGGGGAATAATACTTTAGATTTGCATAGAAATATATTTTTAGTTATATTTATATTTCCCTTTTGTCTATCAATCAGGTTGTTTAGACACTTGCTCAGTGAGTGAGTCAGTCAATTAGACAGTCAGTCGATCAATCATCCACGTTTATACGTGAGTCTAGCAATCAATCAAGCTGACATAGTACAAGCAAGCTGTCAATCAGGACAATCACAATCACACGGTCCTTCAATCGATACATTGATTGAGCAGTCGATTGGCGCATCTTTTAGTTGATCAGTCAATCAATCACACGACATGATACTAAATTGAACTTAAAACCAAGCGATCAATCAGTCAATCAGACATTCGACCCAACAGATTATATATAAGTTACTTGATCAATCAATCAACCAAGCTCAAGAGTTAGTCTAACTATGACTGACTCAATCAAGCAGTCCATAAGTCTATCTGTCAGTTGCCCAATCAATCAATCACACAGTCGATCTATCAATCAATCAATCAGTCAATCATTCGAAACTTAAACAATCATTGAGTTATTTGTTAATTGGCTTGGAAATCAATTGGTCCATCAATCAATCAATCAGTTATTCAGTCAATCATTCAATGGATTTATTGTATCATGATTGATGTCTGACAAAATACGTGGTATGTCTTAGTTGTGCCTAAGTTTTCGCTATTAATTCAAATTTTTATCATTTTATATTAAAATATGAATTTATCGATTAATGTCGAACGGGAAGACAAATTGGAGCTAAATTCTGTCATGAGAAAGGCGGGTATATTGATCAGCTGCAAAAGATATAACAGGGCTCACATTTGTAGTATGCTATTGAAATGAACAGAAAAAAAAAACAAATTTCATTAATTTCTGTTTCGATATTTATCGATAGAAATGAAATTTAAACAGCTTTTTGATAACTTGATATATATAAGAGCTGGAGAGCTAAAAAGCGATACTGTGGGTAGGGTATATCTGTCCTATATATGCAGTATTTTTCTGATAACTTTGCATGCAATGGTAGAAAGATACCCTGTAATAGAGCTGCTGACTGAGAGGCAGTCGAGAGCTATGAGAGTTAAATCTAATTTGTTATAAAGTATTTTGTAGAGTATACACAGCTTTTATGTACCTAACATTTCAGATAACTTTAAATGAAATGGCAGAAAGATACCCTGTAATAGAGTTGCTGACTGACAAGCATGTTTTGAGAGCTATGAGAGCTATCAGATTTTATATATAGCTGCTGGTATGATTCTCTGATAAATTTGTATGACATGACAGAAAGATATCCTGTAATAGATACATACTAGTAAGATAATCATAACATACACATACCCCACTTAGTTAGATACCCTGTAGCAGCAGCAGCAGCAGGAGTAGTAGTAATAGGGGTAGTAGGGTATCTCCTAGTCTGGTCAGCTGAGTGCTGAACTGCGCATGTGCTGCACCTGCTGCTGCTGCTCCTGCTGCTGCTGCTGTCACCGCGCCTCAAAACTCAGCAGCTGAGATCATTGATGAACTGAATAGATATGACTTTTATGAACTGGTTGCCCAATAACTGAATTATGATATGGCCAAGATAAGTGTGAATAGAACAGAACGGAACACAGAGCACATGCCTGGCTGCCTACACGCGATTATATGGGGGATACACCTACCCGAGACATTTATGAAAATACTAAATAAATAAATGAAAAATATACAACAACAACAAAACTAAAATACAAATACTATAAACAGGCTAAAATATATATATATTTTATATGAAAAAAAAACTTTACGTTTCGGGGTAAAAGCAAAACGTGTTTAGCTTTCTATTTAGCTTATGCAAATCGCGACTTTTGGTTATTTATTTGTAAGCCATTATAATAATATGCAAAAAAAAAAAAAAAAAAAAAAATGATAAAAAAATGGAAATACAAAAATAAAAACAATTTGCGTAGAAAACACACACGGCTCACATAAAAACACCATAAAAAGGAGTAAAAAAAATAGAATTCGTTGAATATGCATAACCGGTCAAAGAACCAGAACCACAATCAGAACCAAAAACCTGAATACGATATTCGGACTCGAGCTGAGATTCAGATACAGATACAGATACAGATACAGATACAGATCCGTGGATTCATCGATACAATGATTCTGTTTCCAATCGAGCTGCCCAAAATGCCCAAAAATTCAATAATATCTATCTCCGTCTCTCTCTCTCGCTCTCTCCCTCTCTCTCACTGTCTCTATCCATGTTTGTATTTGTATTTATATATTTCCTTAAGCTCAATTTAGGCCGTGTTGCTCGAATAATGACTTTGAATGGACGACTTGCATATACCTGCACCAGGTAAAAGATTCCAAAGAGCTTTCAACAAAAGCTTTTTAATTAAGAAGAAATTTAGCAGGTAGTGTCAGAACGAGAGAGAAGGAGAGCGAGAGGGAGGGAGAGAGAGAGAGTGAGAAAGTCATACTCATGCATACACAAACAAAGCTTTCAAAGCACATTATAAATAAATCAATCGAAAGCTTGACGCTAAACTTAAAGAACAACTCATATGCAATAAGCAAAAGCTCTAGATTAAAATGTGCTTTTAAAATTCTGTTTAGATGAGAGTCTTAAGATATGTAAATAAAAAAAATATTCTAGGCAAGCCTATATACCCTTTAGACCTTAGCCACGGAACGGGTATACAAATTATATGCCCTGTTAGATATTATTTATGGCCCAAGACCCATTTGACAAAGGCGAAAGAAACGACGACATCGAGCAGAATAACAAGTTATCCAGTTATCGAATTTCATCTAGCTGGATCTACTTGCCTGATTATGCATTGAGTGCGAGGGAGCGAGGGGGAGGTAAGATGTGGAGATCTGGAGATGAAAACAAAAAAAATAAAAATAAAAATAAACAAACAAAAAGAATCCATATAAAATATCAATTATAATAATTTAAATTAATAAGCAAGCGAATGCTCCAAATGTGACAGCTAAAGCCAGAATTGAGCTTGGAGACTTGGGGGAATTGGAATAGACTGGAATCGTGAGGCATACGAAGCCATCCCAAGTGAGATCAATAGAATAACGCAGCTCATGCTGTGATTTGTGTGCATAAATTATAACAAAGATAATTTCAATCAATTATTAATATTAGTCAATTATAATACAGTGGAAGGGAGTGTGGGAGGGAGAGGGAGAAAGAGAGATAGATAGATTAGGCTGAGAGATGGATAGATAGTGAAAGAGAGAGAGAGAGAGAGAGATAGGGAGAGAAAGAGAGAGAGAGAGAGAGGGAGAGAGAAAGAGAGTGAGAGAGAGAGAGAGAAAGGGGGGATGGGGAGAGAGATAGAGAAAGAGAGAGAGACTGATATTTTTTATAGATAGGGACAGAGAGAGAGAGAGAGAGAGATAGAGAGGGAGTGAGAAAAAAAATAAGAAAGGGAGCTAGCGACTGACAGAGAGAGAGAGAGAGAGAGAGAGAGAGAGAGAGAGAGAGAGGAAGAGAAAGTTAGAGAAAGAAAGATCTCTCTGTGTACGTTTCTTTCCTTATCTTCTTTTCTCAGTCTTTCTTGCTCTTTCTCTCCGTGAGATAGAGATGGAGTGCAAGAGACAGAGAAAGAGAACGAGACACAGATAAAGAGGGATAAAGCTCTCTATCTCTCTATGTTTTATGGGAGTAAAACGTTATATATGTATATATGCTAGAATATATTCATAAATTGGGCAAGAAAATAAATATGTTATTTTGAATATAGTTAGAGATAAACAACATATTTTCAATAACAAATATTATTTTTTAATTTATTTTAGAACCTCTCCCCCCTTTTTTTTTCTTGTTTTTTACCAAAGAATTATAAACATAATTTACATAGCTTTCAAAATAGAAAAACAAAAATATTATTTAATATTAATCGTAGCCGTAGTCATTCGAAGTGGTAAACATAATATATATAAGTCGTAGTTTTAGCTTGAGTCTTGAAAATGCTTGCTGGAATACTTAGTTCGACTTGTAATACTAGATATGGTCTAGCTATGAGTTCTACTTCAGAATGAAGTATGTAATCTACTTCGCATTACCAAATATTCAGCCAACTTACAACGCTTCTCACTCTTCGCCTTGACAAGCAAATAGAGCTTAGGCTATGTATAGAGCGAATTGATAGCATTATCATATCAGATATATCATATATGTATTTATATATCATCTATTTATCTCAAGCTTACATATCAATATTATCTACTCAAACTTTCATACATACTCTTTCATACTTATCTCTCAGAATATCTTAGAAATCAATTGAAATACGAAAAGAAATTCTATAAAATCTCTTAAGAATTCTTTAAAAATATCACAGCTTCTCCCTCTACTTCACTACTTACCTCCCTCCCTTCCTCCCTTCCTCCCTCCCTCCATCTCTTTCATCTATCATAAATCAGAGCATTCGAATTCAATGGAAATCTAATTAACAATTCCTGAATCTACAACAAATTCCACGAAATTGCAAAACTCACTTAAGATTATCATATCAGATTGAGTTTGAAATGAAATCGTCTCATATGCAAATATCGATACATTATCGATAACAAATAACAATTATTGCTCTGTTTTCGCATCAATTTGCATTCATTTTGGGGCGAAAAGAAAGTGTTTCTTATTTCTCTATTAATTCCTTTAGCAAATTAACAGATCTTCAAAGCAACACGAAGACAAAGACACAAAAGCGATAACAACAACAACAACAACAACAACAACAACTCGAATCGATTCAGCTCAGTTCGACTTGTTACGCATCGCCTTTGATATGCGCCGAATGCGAAGTTTTTTTGTTGTTTTTTTTTTTTTTTTCATCTTTTGTTTTTTTTTTTTTTAATTTTTAAAAATTTTATATATGTTTCGTCTGTCGATAGATAATAAAGAAGGCAATTAAAACGCGCGGATCGATAAATTAACAATTATGCAGAATATACGAAACGGGACGAAACGGTACGGAACGGAACGAAACGAGATTTCCAAGAAGACGCGACTCGAGCTAAGCTTCTTGATTCCACTTGAGATCTATGTAAAATTATGTAAAGTTCAAGGCGCCGATGAGCTGTGAGCATCGATCGAATCATTTGCTAAATTTGTTGCTTATGACTAAGTTGGGGGAGAATTGGGAAAGAAGAAGATGAAGATGACGAAATATACAAAATAATATATGGTAAAAATCTAGTGGAAGAATGATGGAAAAACTGAATGGAGAGAGATATATCTCTTCTATCGGAGAGATAGGGAAAGAGAGAGAGAGAGAGAGAGAGAGAGAGAATGATATAAAGAGCTAGAAGTGAAAAGATTGTGAAAATATGGGAAAGAGAGAAATAGAAAGAAATGGGTAGAAAAATAGAAAAAACGGGAGACTGAGGCAGGCGAAGAGAGATAATGGGTGAAAGAGAAGAGAAGAGGGAGAGATAGAAATAAAAAGAACGAGAAAAATAGAGAGGAAACAAAGAGAATTACAGAATGAGAGATAGAAAGAGAGAGAGAGTAATATTAAGAGAAAGAATAAACGAAGAGAGAGAGAGATAGTGAGAAGTGGAGAGTAGAAGATAGAGAGATAAATGTGAATGCAAAAGATAGAGCAAACGAGTATGGGAGAAAGGCAGGGAGGAAGAGAATGAATAAGACAGAAAAGAAAATAAATTAAACAAACGAGAGATTTAAGGATTTTGTGAGAAAGGGGGGACAATATAGGAAATACAGAAAAATGAGAGAAGAAGCGAAAGAGACAGAGAGAGAGAGAGAGAGCGAGAGAGAGAGAGAGAGTGGGTCAGAATAAGACATAAGAGTAGAGCTAAAATGAGAATAAATAGAAAAGATAGATAGACAGAAAGAAAGCGAGGTAGGAAAAATAAAGATATAGGAGAGAAAAATCAAAGGATGAGAGAGGGAGTCAGAAGCAGCATAAAAAAGAAAACAAGACACAACACATAAAGAGAGAGAGAGAGAGAGAGAGAGAGAGAGAGAGAGAGAGAGAGAGAGAGAGAGAGAGACATATATAGTTGCTATGTAATCCAGAGATAATCAACCAAAAGTTGAGAGACTTCTACAACAGCGTGAGACTTCCAGTCGCCAACGCTCAATTGAGCGACTTCTCGATGTAACTTTGATATTGGCTCGTGGGAAAAAGATTGTTGCGTTAGTCGAACAACATATTACACCTATGGCAGGTGTGCAGACAGTCCTTGAGCTGTGCCATAAATTAGCTTTAAGCCACGGCAAACAATTCGGAAGATGTATTTGATCAAGATGAAGAGATTGTTGGGGCTAAGCTGAAGAATGGTTCCGACCAAAGCAATTTGTTGAAGTTGACGGTTTTTTTTTTTTTTTTTTTGCTTTTTCTTTTTGAGTTTCCCAATAACTCGTTTGCATAGAGCATAGCGATATGAGAGATAATGGATAATGGATAGATATATACAGAGAGAGAGAGAGAGGTGAGGAGGTAGAGCGTTCGATTGAGATACTTAGTGAAGACATCAGCCCGCAACTGTCAGTGGGGCGTGTCGAATGAATTTGTTTAATCGTTAAGGTTTTTTTTTCGGCTTTTTGTGTCTAGAGTTAAAAGAGCTAGACGAGGTAGAGGCAGAAAAATGAAACCAAGGCAAAAGCCATCATCGTGATCGCATTTGAAGAGCGTGAAGAACGGCCAGCATCCGAGCACCCAGCCCAGATCGGTCTGACAAGCTGCTGAAAACGCTTAACGTTTTCATTAATTCTGAATGAAAAAAATAATAAAAACACGATTTTGAGCTATGATTAAAGCTCGATTCCGAATATATAGATATATTTATATATAGATTTGAATACCAAATGACATTCATTCAGGTCGTTCTTTGGGCAATAACATTTATGTTTCGCATAAGCAGCTTGCGGCGTCGCGTATCCGTTCCGATTTGGTCTAAGTACGTAAATGTGTTAATTGATTTGGCTGTGAAATTTGGCAACTGCGCACGGACGACTTTTCCTCTATTGAAGTGTGCTAATGCTGCTGTTAAAATTATCTCTAGGAATTTGATTTATTATGATATAGCTGCCTTAGCTAAGGGGTATTTGAAGCTTTAAGTGAAATTTGGCAACATTGCATGTAGTTGAAGCTCTACTGTATGGCAAGAGCTGTTCAGATTTTCTTTGGGATTTTGATTTGATTTTGGCAAAATGGCAAAAACTAGAACACATATTTGATTCCTTGTGAAATTTGGCAACAGCGCATGGGCGCTAAGTTCTCTTTTACTGAAGTATGGCAATAGCTGCTAAGATTTTCTTACGGAATTTGATTTATTTTAGCTCTGCTGAAATTTGACAACAACGCTTTCTCTCTCTCTCTCTCTCCCACCCTCTGTGTCTTCGTGAAATTTGGCAACAGTGCATAATATTATTTTGTATAAACTTCTAAGCTGTTGACCTTAGGGTGATCTGAAAGTCGACATATCTAGCAGGCTGACCCCAATATAGACAGATGAGCGTCTGTGCTCAGTGAAAACTGGCAACAGCGCGCCCTGCCCAACGACATGTGACAAAATGAGGAAAATAGACAACGAATATTAAATATGTTTTTAAAGCGTTTCATAATAATAAAACATATGCTAGACTTGATTAAAAATAAATAAAAAAAAAAAAGAGAAACAGAAGAAGCTGAAGAAGGTGAAGAATGTGAAGAAGAAGAAGGAGAATGGAACAAACAGTTTAGCTAAGATCTGCATCGGAAATGAGGCGCAGTTTGATAAATGTGATAAATGTGATAAGAGACCAAGAAAACGGAACGACTAATTGAGCGAAGGTTAACCAAAAAAAAAAAAGCGAGAGATGCATTAACATAAAAACAGTAAACTGAGGGCAACTAGAAGTAGAATGAGAGAGAGAGAGAGAGAGGTGAAGCAGGAGGCGAGAGACCAGATGACAATTCTGGCCCATTTATCAAGATCGACGTTGGCGTTCCCTTTAGATAGGGTAAACACAAACACAACAGATAATGTATGGGCTGTATAAGGGCGCGGGTATGGCTGTGTAGGACTATGGCTATAGCTTCAGTCCGGAATCCATTCTTCAAAAACGCTGAAACTGGTCTTCGAAATGGACTCCCAAATCGAACGAATGTCGCGCATATATTAGCGCATGTTTTCCAATAAAAATCTAAAAAAAAAAAAAAAAACAATATTGTACGCTTTATAAAAATGAATGTTAGGCATAGATATACACACATATGGACATCTCTATATACATATATAGACATATATACCTATATATATATATATACACATATGTATATATTGATACTCAATAAAAATCATTAAACTTAAACGCGTATGCTAATTCGTTGATGGCGGTTTTCTAATTTGTTGTCATCTCAACTCACACACACACACACACACACACACACACATATATATATAGAGACACTCATCTATATGTACATATATATGTTACAAAACCCGATTTTTTTTTAATGGCCCTACAATGTGCCAAAGTCTGACCAAATACAGTTACATCTGAAGCATAGAATCGGTTTTGGGGCTAGGGGCGGCTGCCCCAACAACCCAACAACCTAGCAACCCAATGGCAGATTCAAAACAAGTGGCTACAGCATAAATGATGGACAGTGTTAATACCCTGTAAGAGATATAAACTCTGTTTTTAATATATATATATATATATATATATATCGTCTACTAACTTCTATAGTTATATAACCAATATACCTATCAACATCTAAATAGATATCTTCATATATCTCATATACCCATATCATATACACCTAAAAAGCCATAGAGTCATATGACTTAATGCTTCTCTATGTAGTTCAAGATCTATAGATTCTTATAGATAGTTACTGAGATTTGTTATACTTAGCACAAAATGTGCATAGAAATATGCTATATATAATTTAAGGCATTCATATACAAAATTTCAAGTCTTCAGCTCTGCCAGCAGTTGGGTTCCAAAAGATGGTTATTTGTATACACATGATTGATAAGAAAAGTAAAGTGATTTCAGCTATGTATATCATATGATCAATTATAAGTTAAATTAGCTTAATCTAGCTCTGCTACTTACTGAGTTCCTATAGGTAGTTTGAGAATTTTTAGCAGTTTTCTATGGCAATTATGAAGCAGATGCAACATGCGAAAGGAAATTTGCTATATACGCTAAAAGGCAGTCACATGTCAAATTTCAACTCTCTAGCTTTATTAGAAGCTGAGTTCCTATGGGCTCTTTAACGAAAAAATCTCAAATTTATGGAATTTACAGGTTTCTATGGCATATTAAGTGCTTGCTATGTTTTATCATATTAATTATTGGCTAATCATACCCCACTTGCTACATTTACAGGGTATTGCCGCACGCAACGCGTTGACAACTGTCGACGTTCTCGCCATGTCCGCATCGGATTGGGCGCTGCGGTTCGTTGTCCGGTTCGGTTGGGTCTTCTTTTTTTTCGACTTCTTCATTTTGTTTTTTTTTTTTTTTTTTGCGAGCTGCGACGCCGACGGCGCTTAGCTGGGGCTCTAGCAAAAGACCATATATAAGGAAACAAGAAGTCGAAGCGTTTGTATTTATTTGTTAGAACCTGTGCGCAACGCACCTCTCGCTGCGAGTCTCACAGTCTTCAATTTGAAGTTCGACTTAGGATACCCTCTACAAAATAGAAAAAAAAAAAGAAAAACAGAAACAAAATAAAATATGAAGAGTTTTGTAAGTTTTCAAATTATTAATTATGAAAAGTTCAAAATAAAATAAATATATATATATATTTTATAAGTGAATAAAGTGACAAAAGTAAAAACGATGAAATACAAAAAATAATAAAAACTCTGGTGAATTTTTTTTAAGTGTGAAAAATAAAAATAAATAGCAGAAAAATGCTGGAATGTGTCGTAAACTATTTTTTTATACTCTGAATTTTTACAAAATATAAAAAAAGGAGGAAACTCTAAGAGCTGTGGCCAAAACTATTTAAAAGTCCTTTAAAAAGGCTAAATATGCAACTTTTAAAAAATATTAAATTATGAAATCAAAGTGTTTTTATTTGTATAATCCTTAACAAAAATCGCTAAGTATAAAATATATATTTTTTTTTGTAATATTCATTTGCTCAGCTTTTTTTGTTGTTGCTTTTGGCTTTTTTCGTATACGTTCTTTTTTTTAATACTTTTTTTCGCCGGCATGCTAATTGACATGTTCATCCAGTTGGTAGCATTTCCTAAAAAATTCCAGTTGTACGAGCTCTTTAATCTGCGATCTAAACTTTGGCCTTTTTTGTTGTTTTTGTTTTATTATTTTTTTTTATTTGCTTCGCATGCGTTCACTTTGCTAATTGATTTCATTCTAAGTGTTTCGTGTGTGGGACACGCGCAAGCAATCTGAGCATCCATGTCTAATTGCAGATGCTTGCTTTCGCCCTTACACACACACGCGCGCGCTTAAGCAAAGAGTGTCCATGTCGAATTCTAGGCGCTTGCCTGCTCACTCACATACACACGCGCAAGCAAAGAGCGTAGCGAGGCGCTCGCCTTAGCCCTCATACACACACACACACACACACACATAGACACGAGCTTAAGCAAAGAGTGTCCATGTCGATTTCTAGGCGCTTGCCTGCTCACTTACACACACGCACAAGTTCCGTTTGTCTCCATGAAAAACACAGTAAATCATGTCGGGCCGAAGCATAGGCAAAGCAATGAGCCGAGCAAACATTGAAAACGATTTAAGCTCAAGTCAAATAAATCAAAACGCATTAGCAACAACAGCAATGAGCAAGAGAATGAGAATGAGAATGACAACAGCAGCGCAATGTGCGAGACAAAGCGACGGCACGTCAAGGCAAGCGTTTAAAGACGCCAACAAAACGCCAGCAAAACGCGCGCGCACGCCAGCAATTTGATTAATTGCTGCGACTTTAAACGCTTCTTGATCGTTTTTTCGCTCTTTTTTTTGTGAATTAAATTTGAAATGCATAAAACAAGTTGTGTGACACTTGTCACAGACCACGAGCCACTTTGCCCGTGATTTATGCAGCGCTCGTTAAAATAATATTAAGAAAAAAAAAAATAAAATAAAAGAAGAAGAAAAAAACAACACGACACAGATTTCCATATTCCGTTTTATATCTATTTTTATTTGCGTGTTATCTGGCTTCGCTCTTAAGTGACAGCTCGTACAAAACGTGAATACACAAATCAAACAATCGTATAAACTAACCATTCCCCTTCCCCCCTCTCTCTCTATCCCTCTCTTTCTCTCTTTGGCTGGCAGCTGGTTTTGTGCTTTGTGGCGTTGGCCGTCGCCGATGTGAAACATCTGACAGATCGTAATCTGGATCTGTTCAAGTATAATCCGGGCGATATCTACACCCTGCCCGAGGACATCGATGACGATAAACCCGCCGTGCACTTCAGCGGCGATGTGATGAAGGCCAAAACCGAGAAGCTGCAGAACTTCAATGCGGGCAAAAAGTTCAAACTCGAGTAAGTGGATACGGCAATAAATCGATATATTCAGATCGATCGATCGATAACAGCGAAACAAGCTAAGTTAGCATTAAATTAGCAAAAATTTCATTTGATTGATATTCAAAAGATTCGAGAGTGTGAAATTTATTATTATTTAGGTTTTATTTTGGTTATTCCCACAATCGATAAAAATCAATGGTTGGCATATTGAGCACAATTTTGATGCAACATAAATTAAATAAATTAAAGTTAAAATTAAATTAAAATGAATAAGAGTATTTTTTTAATTATAATTTTTTTTTAATACTTTAAAAATATTAGGTATATGTGTGATCAATAAATATAAATATTAAAAAATAAAAATAGATTATAGAATATATGATATTAGGGGTATTACCTAGCTTTATTACACATATTGCTAGCCATAATAAATAGTAAGGGTATTCCATATAAATCGAATTTTTAGCCAGCCCCAGATTAACTATATAGTTCAAAATTGTTGTTTTCAATTTTTTTCACTTCGATTACAATTACAATGATAGAAATTTGAAATTATCGATATATTATCGATAACAAGTTGCGTATATTAGTTTGATAAATATGATAAATTCAAATTGCTTTGATATTGCTTGAATGTGCTATGTAATCGATAACTAATCGATTAATTTCTTATAGATTGAAGACCCAGAACGGCATTGAGGTCAGCAGCGTGGGCAAACTGAAGGACGATAAGACATTCGTGGTAAGCGGCTCGTACTCGTTCACCGGTGCCGACGGCAAGCGCTACAAGACCCGTTATACGGCCGATGAGTTCGGCTATCATCCAATCACCGAACTGGATCTGGACCTGCCCGAGTAAGTAGACCACATAGACGTGACCCAAACAATAGCTCGACTACAATGACCTTCTGCCCTCTATGCAGACCACAGCCCCTGATTAAAGCCGGCCCCAAGCCAGCCTCCGACCTGAGCAGCCTGCTGGGCAACAAGAATCGCTTCCAGTTCCTGCAACAGAATCTGAACAACGATCAGGGACCACTGCGCGGCAGCGGACAGAGCGGCGATGACTACAGCTACAGAGCACCCGGCACGGATAGCGACTACAATATTGGCGCTAACCTTGGCTCCGGCAATCCCTTCGGCCCCGGCAATCCCTATGGCAGCAATGCCAATGGCAATGGCTACAATTACCAGCCACCCGCAGTGCCGTCCCGCCTCTACTTGCCCACGGCATAAAACCATCCGCTAAAGACAAAAAAAAAAAAAAAAACTAAATAAAATAAAAAAATAAATAAAAACATCCCCTCCCTCGACCCCCTAAGCCCAAGTATTTAGTTTTAAGCACAGAATCCCCCGCAATCAACAATTTATAAATAGTAAACTTACATATATATAGATCTATATATACGTTATATATATATATATTTATATACGTTGTATATTAATTTTCTTTTTTTTATCATCTTTTAGTGTTATATGTATACAATATATCCTTTTCAATCCCGATTCCCTATATCCTCCCGTATCCCCCGACCCCAACCAAACTTCAGTAAGCAAAACAAAATACGAGACGATGCGATGTGAACATGACAATGAATCTATATATGAATATATATATATGTATATACACTGAGTGATATTAGTAGTAAATAAAATGGCTAAACTAAAATTCTGATTTCGATTCTTTGATTCGTATTCTTCAGGAAATTGGGTACAGCAGCGTCAGAATCTGCAACTGAGCTTATAAGATAATCTTAATCTTGCAGTAAATTGGTTTAATATCTGATGAATAATTGCTTACTCTACTTTTACAAGCTGCTTGTAAAGTTGCTAGTAATGTAGCGGAATCAACTTAAATTTCGATTGCTTTCATATATCGTTGCATTGATGATGCTTTTCCCTCAACAAAGATTATCAAGCCTAAGAATATCTTTGGCTCTATGGAAGAGATAGCCCTTAAAGAGGTGATTATTTTGCTTAAGAAATCCATGCTACAAACAGCTTGTAAAGTGCCTTGTAAGTATGCAATGAGTTTTTTTTTACTCTTCCTCTCGCTCTCCTCTCTCTCTCTCTCTCACTCTCTCTCTCTCTCTCTCACTCTCTCTCTCTC
The DNA here is from genome assembly GCA_035047405.1 of Drosophila stalkeri. Classification (NCBI taxonomy): domain Eukaryota; kingdom Metazoa; phylum Arthropoda; class Insecta; order Diptera; family Drosophilidae; genus Drosophila; species Drosophila stalkeri. The sequence goes on from JAWNPR010000061.1 coordinate 27,482,712, forward strand.
TCTCTCACATTCAATGTACTATTAGAATAAGCTCTATAAAAGCTAGTTTTTGTCAAAGATAAAGTCTTCAAGATAGTAAGTCTTCAAGCTGAGTTCATTTGGTTTACAAGCTGCTTGTAAAGTGTATTGTAACAATGTAATGAGTATTGAGTATATTGTCTTATATTATTGTAAATAAAGAGTTTTAGAACCTCTGCTTAGTTCATATAAACGTCAGTCCATGAGCTTTAAGCTGCTGGTAAAGTGCCTTGTAAGTATGCAATGAGTATTAAAAGCTTTGCTTGCACATGCAGTCGCCTATTAGCAGACTTGTTTATTAACGTTTGGCTTTGTCTTAGTTCTATTCAAAAAAAAAAAAAAATATATATATATATATATATATCTATTATAGAATATGCAAATTGAATATATTTATATGAAATTCTCTTGTAGGCCATGAATGCGAATAGAGCTCATATAACTTTATATACAATCCTTAGCAATGAGATATTTTATCAATCTTATTCCTCTATATAATCTAGGTAAAATTTTACTTAGCAGCTTTATATATAATCTATATTAACAATATATATTCGCATAGAAATCTTTTTTTGTCTACATGAATTGAACATATAGAATCTATATCATCTAATATTATATCATATAATATTACTTCTCTATGAAGCCCATCTGAATAGATTTCTCCTCCAAGTCTCATATAATCTATACAATTTTTTCATTTCAGATTTTCTACGATCTGTCTTTCTATATGCATTCAAGACTTTTGTATAAAATCTATATAGAATCTATATATTATATTATATGATTATAAACTGGATTCCATATATACAAATTAGATATGAAGGAAGCAAAGATCATATCGAGGAAACTGAAGATACACTTGAGATGCGCTTCATAAGGAGATTCTTGACTACATAGATTCCATAGACAAGCCTCTAAGACAATTTTCTATGTCGCTTTCATGTTGCACAGGAGCGCCTCGATACGTTCCCTGGCCTCCACATAGGCAGCCATCACCTCATGCAGCGTGGACGAGACGCTGGCTTTGCTCTTGTGGCCGATTGGACCGGAGCTCGATGAGTCGTCATCGTCGTAGTCGTCAGTGATGCTGGTCAACAGATGGTAGCCGAACTTCTGATGACGCTGCTGCAGCTTCTGCATGCTGAAGATCAGCTTTCCCGTGCTGCGCATCACGTGCTGTCGGTCCAGCTCCATGCGATTGTGCAGGAGGCTGTCGTGGGTTCGACTCTTGAAATAGCCGACGAAGTCAAAGAGCGAACGGCCGCCGATGAAGTAGCGATTGAGTGCGTCCAGCCAGGTGCCCACAGGACGCATGCACTGCAGCTGCAGGCCGGTCACAACGCTCTTGGGCAGCGGCGCCAGCAGCGAGCAGGCGAAGTGGGCGTAGCCCTCGCAGCGCTCGCGCTGCCAGCTGTCCACGCTGATCACCTCGAAGTAGATGTGCAGCAGCTGGTGCGGCTGATACGTCTCGTCGCAGAGCAGCGTCAGCTGCCAGCAGTGTGCGAACTGCGCCACGCGAGCAGCTCCGCCCGACACACAGGTGGCCGTGGCGCCGCGCAGCGGGAACGGATCATGCGGATTGGCCGGCTCCAGTATCGTGTGTGCCGGCGGATTGACGTAGTAGCGCACATGGATGTTGGGGTACTCGAAGTACTGCGCCTCGTGCAGCTGCATCAGCAGGACGATGCGACGCATGCGCTTGGGCGGCAGCTGGAACTGCAGCAGGCGCCGTTGGGTCAATCCGTTGCGACGCTGCTGCTGATAGTAGTTGAGCAGCTGCTGGGCGCTGGCCTTCGCGCCGGGCATCGACTCCAGATTGAGATGCATGTTCAGCTCCAGATTCAGCTTCAGCTGCTGCTGCTGCTGCTGCTGCAGTGCAGTCAATCCCACAAACTCCAGCTCCAGCTCCTGCTCGAGCACATTCACCACGGTCACGTTCTCGAAGCCGTACGCATAGAGCTGCCGGCAGTCGTTGTTAATCTGCACCACGTACTCCATGTCCTCCACGCTCATACTGAAGTCGGGGTAGACATAGAGCAGACCCTCGGCCGGGTCGTAGCGCAGGCAGAGCAGCAGCGTGTCCTCCTGCAGCTGGGCATAGACGTACATCAGCAGGCAGCCCTGCTGCTGCAGCTCGTGAGCATCGGCCGGCAGCTGGGGGTCGCCGGGGGCTAGCTCGCGCAGATCCGCATCGATGAGTGTGTGGATGAGGCAGGTGCGGGCGGCAAAGTCCGGGTCCTCTGGCAACGGCGGCAACTCGTCCAGGCTAAGCTCGGAGAGCACCGATGACTTTGACTTTGATTTGTGGCTCTTGTTGTGGCGGCGACGCCGCAAGCGCTGCTTGTGCTCCACGTACTGCAGTCGATCCTTGTGGCGCTGCTGCAGCTCCATAATCTCGCGCGTCCAGCGCTGGTAGCGACGCTGCAGCGGGGTGTGGCAGTTCTTGGGGTCGCTGTAGCGCTCCACCTCCTCGCGACTGAAGCACTTTTGCTGCCAGCAAATGCATATGTTGGCCGTTGAACCGCTGCACAGTTCCGGATTCTGGATTTGAAATGACGTCTCGGGCTGCTGCTGCTGCTGGAAGCTAATGAAGTCCGACTGATAGCTGCTGAACAGGCTGTTGGGGTAGCTGCGGTTGCTGCTGCTGGTGCGGCTGGCGCGACTGGTGGGGTGACTGCTGCGACTAGTGGTGCGACTGCCGCTGCTTGGATAATCGCTGCTCGGATTGTAGTAGTTGTAGTAGGTGTAGTAGTTATTGCCATACTGATCCTCGTACGGCACATAGATGAAACAGTCCGACCAACCGCTGCTGCTCGCCGTCTCTGGATAATGGTCGCCGTAGTCAACTTTGGCGCCCGTATATTCAAATTTCGGCACGGGCAGCCATTCGCTAACGTGCCTCAGCTTTAGCTCCATCTGGAAATCGTTGATGTTGCCCTTCACACGGTAAATGCCTGTGCGTTTCGGTGCACACTTTCTATACATTTTGTCAAGTCGAAAGGATCTGAGAATTTGGCTTGTGTTTTGCTTTTCTATTATTGTTTGCAATTAAATATTTTCATTTTAGTCGTTATGACAACGATAACAATGTCTCAATTATCGAATGCGTTAAATACTGAATGATATGTATTTTATTTGGTATTTTCATAGATGGCAACACTGCTTCAATTCAAATGATTGTCGTTTTTGCTAGCAGGCAAGATTTTAAAATGTTACACATTTATGTACTTAAGTCAAATTCATCTTTGTATATACTTTATAAATGTTTGTTTTTGTCTTGTTTAGTTTATTCCAATTTACTAGTTTATATATGTCTACATAACTGTCAACTGTGCATTTTTAATAATACTACTGAATAAGTTGTAGATAGTTATTGATTTTATTGATACAATTTTAATAAATTTATGATTGACAGCTTTTACTTAATTTTATTTAATTCATATAATCAGTTGCTTATTGCACTCAGCAATGCATGCACTAAATAATACCAAAAAAGAGACAGTCTGTAGCGTTGCCAGCGTTTCAAAACGAGCGCGCGCTCGTTTCTACAATTTAACTCCAAACGATGTGCATGTGCGAGCGCACAAGTGTTTGAGTGTATGTGTGGTATGTGTGTGTATGTTTATGAGTTTGAGCTTTTCCACTGCGCTTGCCTGCAGTGTTTATCGTCAGTTGCTTTCGTTGCCGTCAGTTGTTATTTTGTAGCGCTGCGTGCTGGTCGTGTCTAACGCGTTTTTTTTACCTCTAACCACGCACTTCAATTTGTTTGTTAACAAATTTTTCGTTACTTTGCGGTGCGTCTCTTTTGAAGTTGTGCTTGATTTTTCAAACTTCATATATATTTTTTTTTATGGTTTTTCTTGTCACTTGTGGCGTCTTGTGTTGCGCGCGCGCGCGTCAATTGAACAAAATTCACAAATCAACAACTGCAACGTCTTAACAATAACAATTGTCATAATTGCATTATTATTATTATTTGTGTTCTGCTTTTATTGGTAGTGAAAGTGTTTAATTTTGCTTATTTATTTTTTTTTTTCCTTCTTTTGTTTAGTGTTTTCTAACTGTCATAAAATACGATTTTTGCAGCGACAAACAAACGTAAAAAAAAATAAATACACAAAATGCAGCAAAAAGCCGATGAGGTGAGTAGAAAAATAGAAAATAAAAAATTAGTTTAAGACGATCGCAGAATGTTGCTAGGGCGACTGTTGCTGCTGTTGCTGTCATTGTCCTCGGCAACATCCTGCGCAACTTTGTTGCAGAACTGTAATTCTTTCTGTTATTTTTATACCCTGAATCCATTGAAAATGGAAATTCAGGGTATAATGTTTTTGTGAAAATGTATGTAACAGGCAGAAGGAGACGTCGCAGACCCCATAAAGTATATATATTCTTGATCAGCACAAAAAAATAAGTTGATATAGCCCTGTCCGTCTGTCCGTCCGTCCGTCCGTCCGTCCGTCCGTCCGTCCGTCCGTCCGTCCGTCCGTCCGTCCGTCCGTCCGTCCGTCCGTCTGTCCGTCCGTCCGTATGAACGTCGAGATTTCGGAAACTACAAAAGCTAGAGAGCTGAAATTTTACACGAACCCTCGTATCTTAGTTACGCAGTACAAGTTTATTTTGTTTTTTCGATAACTCATCCCATTCCTTAATTATCGATAAAAAATCGAAAATTCGTTTACGTTTTTTAGGTTTTTTGAGCATAACTTCTACACCGTTTTAGCTAGAGACTTAAAATTTATATATTTAAATAGATATTATGGATACGCAGATTATGTAATTTTCAGATTTTGGATGCCACGCCCTCTTCGCCCCCAATTTGAAAAAAACGTATTTCAACTACTAGAGACTTGTAATTTTGCAAATGGACAAATTTGAATACTATTAATATATTCTGAAAGTTTCATGAAGATAGTCCATCTAGAAACGGAGTTATAAGCGTTCAAAGTACAGCCCATCCCACCCCCAACCGTCGGCAGCAACTGCGCGGTTAGCAGAGGGCGCGTAAAATATACGTGCGGTAAGAAGAAGAATATTTTTTTTTGTCAGGGTTCAGGGTATCTCGTAGTCGAGCCGTCTCGACTAGAGCCTTCATACTTGTTTTTTTTCCTTTTGCTGTGCGTTGAACTCTTTTTGCTCTCCTTTACTATGCCTGTTGCTATTGCTATTGTTGTTGTTGCTTTTGCTGTTGCTGCTGGTGGTTCTTGTGCCGTGACGTTCCATTCACTGATTCTGGAATATCATCGCAGCAGCAGCAACAAACGGCCTCATTGTTTTTTTTTTTCGTTTGGTTTTTCATTTAAATTTTGTTTGTTTTGTTTGTGTTATTTTCTTCTTCTTCTTCTTCTTCTCTATTGTTGGCTATTCTTTTACATTTGTTGTCCTCGCACTATTTGCACAGTTGTTTGGCAGTTTGTTATCTTGTTTCTTCTTTCTTCTATTTTTTTTTTTTTTTTTTGGCTCTCTTTTGCTCTTCTTTTTAATTGCGGCAACAATTTGATTTGCGTCTTGTTGCTGGCTTTCCATGTTTCATGGCTTTGTTTATAAGCATTTTTTTTCTGTAGCTTCTTTTTGGCTGCTTTTGTTTGTGCGACTGCAAAAGTCAAAGTCATGGCAACATTTCGCCGCTTGCAGTGAAATTTCTTTTCACGAAAACTTCTATTGTCTGTTGTTGCTGTTGTTGTTGTTGTTGCTGTTGTTGTTGTTTCTGGCATATGTCAAAGATGAGCACATTAAGATCTCCATTGCCAGTTCGATAAACAAACCACGAAACGGCCCAGAAGTGTCAAGCGGCAAGCATAACCAACAGCCACAATAAATCAACAGCTGTTTTTACAACTCATTTAACGCGCAGGCCAAAGTCAACAACAACAACAACAACAACAACAATAACGAGCAGCAACATAAATTGCCTGCGCCTGCAACAAATTTTGTTGCCAAGATCGAGACGGAACCAAAAACAAAACCAAATGTTGCATTTAGCCTTGCTGCAGTTGCAAGTAAAAGTCGAAAAACCTGTAAAACGTATGAAGCGGGAAGCGCAGCACAGAGGGAACAAGTGGAATTACAGAGTGTGAAAGAGAGAGGGAGCGGGAATGACTGCTATTGACAGAAGATGACTGTCCGTGACCCAAATAAGCGCAGCTAAACGAAAAAGCCAACAAGAATTACAAGAGCTTAACAGAGAGTGTGAGAGAGAGAGGGGATGGGGGGATTGGGCAATGGGAGAGCGGGAAGAGACATCATTTGAGTCAAATTGTCACGAGTCGCGCGCAATATGAGGTTAAGTGCCATATTAGGCGCAATCGGACAAATTGTGGAACTGAGTCGAACCAAGTGTTGCCAGATTGGGCTGAAATTAACAGAGAATTGAAGGACTAAAGAGGGTACGAAATTAAAAAAAATGTTAAATTTAAAAATATGTTGAATGGAAAAAGAAGGCAATAATCAGAAAAAAATAAATAAATAAAAATAAAAGCAAATAAATAATAAAAAATATAAAAAAAATGTATTTCACTCATTACATATTTATGTATGTACATATGTAAGATTAAATGAATTATTATTTAATGTATTTAATTTATTATATTCTATTTATTTTCAATTTTTTTTTTTTTTTTACATTACGTAAATGAAAAAAAAAAGAAACAAAATACATTTTTTGACGTTCGTATAAAATTTGTCCATAATTCTTATTGTAATTAAAATAAAAAATGCTCGAATTTAATTTGTTTTTAATTATAAATTTGATTAAGATATAAAAATATGATCCAAAAAAATTCTTTTTGTAATTTAACTACAACAATATAATATTTTAATACCAATTATAATAAAAAAAAAGTTGTAATAAATGTGTAGTAGTGCCAAATTGTAATTGAACATATCTAAACAATATATCATAGAGCTGCCATAGGATTGATCGATCAGCCAAGGCATTACGTCTTATGCAATAAAAACTCTTCTGTTTCTTTTCAAGATATCTTAAGCAAATACTTAAAAAAAAAAAAAAATAAGGAATTTATATGGAATTTTGATAGTTAGCTCAAAAAATTAAATAGATATGATTTATCATTTATATACAAAATATGTACATATATATATTTAAAGCGATTTTGACAATTTTTTAATAATTTGCATTGATAGAGTAATAAAGAATTTTAAAAGTTGAAAAAAAGAAGAAGAAAATTGCTGGTGTCAGAAAGAGTTATTTTAGATATTGAACTTTTAGCTTATATCATACAGAATAATTTAGTAAAAAGAAAGAACTAAAAAATTTCTGTGATCTATAAACTGAAGCATATGTACTCCATAGGCTGGTATTTTCCCCTGGAATGTCCGAGTGGATATATCAGTATGTCAATCTCTATAACAATTTATACTACATCCTATCGATAAAATCTCCAGAGATACATATATATATTTATTCTATTTAGTAAATATTTGAAATAGCTCAAAGTCTTATCATATATATTATATCATTCTATATATGCAATTTTTTTTTATATATACCTAACTGAAATTGACAAAAGATATTCACGCTGCTCTGGCGCTCGGTTCTACTTGATTAAAGTGTTTGCTTCTTCAAGTATTACTTCATACTCCATTTCTCATATTCCCTTTCAAAGAATTCATTCCAAACGCATTCTGTATTTAATTTAAAAAATAAAACCTGTTTAGAATTTGTTTTATTAATATATATATATATATATATATTTTATTATTATACTTTTTTTTTATTGTTAAAAATTTCGCTTTCAGACGGCGACAAATTTTTTTGTTTTTTTTTTTTCTTGTTGGTGTCAAAGTCAAAGTGAATTTTCTCGTTTCTGGCGGCGGTTTTCGCTGCCAAATTGAAAGTAAAAATGGCCAAAAAAAAAAAAAAAAAAAAAAAACGGCTTAAAAAACCAAAACCGGTCAAGCTATGGGATGGCTGAATGCAGTTGGTTGGCTTGATGCGGATGCTGTATGCAGATGGCAAGCGCAAACTCTTGAGCTTCGATAAGCGAACATTAAAGTAATTATACACAAAACATTTCAAATTGAATATTAGAAGAAGAAAAGCAACAAAATAAATAAATAAATGCAAAATCATCACAAAGACAATAATTAAGGCTAAGCAGAGTGGGAGAGAGAGAGAGAGAGAGAGAGGGAGAGGAGGGTGGGAAAGAGATGTATGATAGAAGAGCAGAGATACTCTTTAGGCTATCTAGACCTAGACCTCTACACACACACACACACTCAACTATTTGAAGATGGCAGCGGCTGTAATCAAAGCCAAAGCCAAAACCAAATCGTGGCCCAAGCACAAAAAAAAAAAAAAAAATAATTCGAAGAGCCAAAGGCGTAACAGAGCAAAGAACGTGGCTGTAATTACGTCTAGAGTAGGTAGCCAAATAGAGGGATACAGATATATATGTATATTTGAGAGAGAGGAGGGAGAGAGAGGTAGAGTGGCGTGTGGCTGGTGAAGGGGGAGTCAATAACAAACAGAGGCAAATGAAAATTGCAAACAAACAAAAATGCGCCAAAGACGAAACTTGTCGCTGGCGATCGTCGTTAGCCTGTGGGGAAAGCCAGAGTGTGAGGGAGAGAGATAGAGAGAGAGAGAAGAGGTGGCGGGTTGAGAAGAGGTGGCGGGTTGGGAAGCAAGTTGGGTATACATATGTATGTAGATAATGAGCAGTACCAGCTGGTAGAAGGTGGAGGTCAATGCCTGAGTCAATGACACTTGACCCGAAGGCATTAGAGACATTAGATGCGTACGTAGCGTGCGAGATGGAGAAAAAGAGAGTTGAGAGAGGAAGATAACTAAGGAGAGACAGAGAGAGAGAGAGAGAGAGAGAGAGAGGGAGAGTAATAAATAGATATAGAGAGACAGAGAAATATTGAGACAAATAAAAACACAGAATAGAAAGAGAGCGGCAGTGAGAAGTGCGAGAGAGCTGGATAGAGAAAGGAGGGGACAGAGAGACAGGGGGACAGAGAGAAGATAGAGGAGGATAAGCTCAGAAACAAAGAAAGAGTGAAAGAGAGATGAATAAAAATAGAGATGAGAGATGGAAATTGAGAAAGAAAGACTGAGAGAGAGAGAGAGAGAGAGTTAGAAGCAGGAACAGAGACAGAAACAGATAAAGAGAGAAATTCTTAGCAAGCTTGAAAACAATAAATAAATAGATAGGTAGATAGATAGATAGAGAGTTAGAGAGAGTTAGAGAGAGAAATATAGATCAATATACATATAGAGACCGAAAGTCGGCTATGCATGAGAATTGAGTCTCGAAAGAAGTTTTTAGTGGATTCAATTATAAAGGTAGTCAATGAGAGAGAGACGGAAAGAGAAATATAGGATGATTGGATGAAATGTGACATAAAATTTCAACTATGCAATGATTAGAGGAATCAGAATGAAATGCAATCTGAAGAGTTTAAAGTTAGCATTATCATATATCTGGTACTATAGCAGCTACTTCCCAAAGCTGAAGCGTAACTTAAAGCTAACAAAATTGTTATTTCCGTGCATCATTAGCGGCAATCGATAAACTATATATGTATGTATGATAACTCTAGGCTAAATGGATGACTTATAACAGTAAGATCATGTTAAAGCAAAACAAGAAAAAAAATCCCCATCAAAATCAAATAATAATAAACACTTCCGTTAGATCTTTATGAAGTCAATTTGCCAAACTGTCATGCATATATATATATATGTATATATACATATATAAAGATATTGATATGCATGTGCACAGATATACTCTAGTCTATCTATAAATTGGCAATCAATTAAAGTTTCGTCATGCTGCTTATTTCCGATTTGATAAACTGTTGTTCCTCCCGGTAACTTTTTCCGAAAACCTATTCAGAAGTGGAGCTCTTCGTCTTGGCTTTGACCAGAGACAATGGAGCCATTAAGATGTTCAAGATTTATATGCATCATAAATTTCACTCTGCAACAAAGAAGAAGAAGAAGAAGTTGAAGAAAGAAAAAAAAAAAATAACGAAAATCAAATCAAAGTTTTGCTCGGTTCTGACAATAAAAAACATTTTTTCGTAACATCGCAGAGAGCGGTAAAAAGAAAATGAAAAAAAAAGAAGAAAAAAAAATGATATAAAAGAGGCGAGAGAGATTATGAAACGATCATAACAACAACATCTGCATATTATAATAATCATGGTCGAAATATAAACGCATAGTCATAATAATAATAATAATAATAATAATCAAGATATTGTTAAAGTGTTGAAAAAGTGAATGTTTCAATGCTCAGTGTTGATAAATGTTATGCAGCTCAGTTACCGTTAGACTGCTCTCTCTCTCCCTCTCTCTCTCTCTCTCTCTCACTCTCACTCTCACTCTCACTCTCGCTCCATAACAAATGCTTCAAATAATAATGAACATTGCAAGTGCAACAGTCTATATAAAGACTCTATAGCAGGATCACAAATAGAGATAACTTATATATTTATGATCCCAGCTGAGAGACGATCTAGCCTCAACTATGTGTCTGACTGATTATGGAATATATATGTAGTTTCATCTTAATTCAGTCTAGCTGAATCGCTTCTGCTATTGCTTCTCTGCAAGCAGGGTATCTGCTAGTCGTATCTCTGTTCGCCATGCTCTCTGCAATGCAAGTCGCACATCATAATCTACATATATGACATCTACCGTTATTCACAGATTTAATAGTTTTTGCCAGATATAATACGCACAATTTGATAAGACTTGAATCAAGCGATCCAATAATCATGTCAACTCATTGTGAAAGACGCGATGCGATGCGATTAACTCATAGAGCAATGGGTATTACACACACATATATAAGTCTATATATATATATATATATATATATATATATATATATATAGATAGATATATAGATAGGTAGGTATATATATGTATATCTCTGCCTTTGTCTACCTTCAAGCATAATTTCTTATAAATCGATTGCAATTAGTAAATGATTTTGATTTGTTCAATCTCTCTCTTTATCACTCTCTCTCTCTCTCTCTCCCTCTCTTTGTCTTTCTCTAACTTTATGCTATAATCTTTTATCGTTTTATTTTTTTATTGATTCACAAAGTGTAGCTTATATTTGGAATTGACGCAATCGCTTAGCTATCAAGCAAGAGAGAGAGAGAGAGACTGAGGGAGAGAGAGAGATAGCGAGAATTATTCAGTGTTGCTAAATGAGTTGTTTTTAGTGCTTTTAATATGATTTATATTCGCAGCTCTTTGTTTCTCTTGTCCTTGAGCGGAAATTACATGTTGAATAGATTTCTATTAAATACCTGTTAATGGATCTGACTCTGGCAGAGCTGTCTATATATATTGACAAACTGTTAGAACACTAATCGAAATATATATGCTAACTGTTAACAGCTAAAGAGGGAGCAGAAAGAACAAGAAGAACAGTCATCTAATGGAACAATTTTCTTGAACGTCTTGAAAGCCATGAACAAAGCGGAAAGTCTAGCCAAAATGATTTCAAACTGAGTTTTTGATCATACTAACAGAATCTTCAATTTGAAATAAATGAAAATAATTTTGTAATGCAGGCTGCACTTCAAGTCCGGCTATTACTAGGTCAATCATTATTTGATCAAGAATTTTGAGAAAAATTTCCATTTTTCTCTTAATGTACAGGGTATTCCTAGATCATTCTACATAGTAGACTTTTATTCTCTCTATGCATAGGGTATTCCATTGCCATTCTATATAGTAGACTTTAAATTTCTATAGGTTTTTCATACGTTCTTTATTCTTTTCAATTTGCCATGTATTCAAGTCAAGAATGTCATATTTTTCGTTCTTTTTTTTTTTCAACTCAAGTTTTATACTTTCTCTACGTATAGGGTATCACTGGACTAATCAGCTAACGTTGCTTGACTTCTTCAGTTTTCATATTTTGTTGTTGTTTAATTTTCTTAGTTTTTGTTTAACATTTTTGCGCTTAAGAATTTGTTTTACATTTTTCCCAAAGTATTTTCTCAAATATAAATTTATTATTAATAATTTTTGAGCTTGTGAAAATTGTTGCATTGTTCGATGATTCGATTTCGCTCAAGCGCAACTTTCTAATGGGTATTTTGAGTCGGGCATTGTATGCAAAAGCGTTGCGTGAACCTGCCTCAATTTAAAAAAAAAAAAAAATCTCCATGGCATTTGCATATCAACAACCTTAACCCATTGCCACATAGATGAGATAGATCATAGATAGATCATCTCTTTCTCTCTCTCCCTCCCGCTCACTCCCTCTCACTCTCTTGCAATTAGCTGCAAGAGTTGCGCATATTTTCCCTCATAGATATATGAATATGGTAAAAGTATCAATTAGTGCAACTATACAGGTATACAGGTATATAGAGTGGGGCCAGGGATGGGTGCTTTATGTCTGGAATTTTGCTTGGCAATTTGTAAAAAAGAATTGCAAATTTTTTGTTCATTTTCATTTTCATTTTCATTTTCATTTTGTGCTAATTTTAATTTGTGTAACTCGCTGCAGACAAAGGGCGCATTGTTGTGCTTTTACTTTTCGCACAGTGTATGCAAGAGCTGGGCTGGACTGTTGCGGGCTGGGCAGGGTTGCCACCCGCTTGCATTGAATTCAAATGAAAGCAACAGCAAATGTCGATGTCAATGGCAGACGACGAAAGGCAAATCAAAAGCGTGTCGCCTTCTCCCCAACATCAAATGCCGAACAATGTTTGGCCGAAACTCTGCGACGCTTTCACCAATTGAATGGGGCACCGATATTAAATATCAATATATATATATAATATATATAGTAAATATGATGTGTTTGTTGTTCATGAACCGGCTTAAATCATAAATACTTCTAGATATGGCCGAGTGCTGGCTGGCATGGCTCTATATAAGTCAAGGTTCCCGCTGATAGCTTATCAAGTGCATTAGCTATGCCAGCTGCAATAGTCCACAATCTATGTATTGCTATAATACCTTATATGTCTATGGTGTTTACTGTATATCTACGTTGTAGTATAACAGTATAACAGTTCGGGCCACAATTACTTCATTCATCAATGTCAGGGGCGGTTCGGCTAATTAGCATTGAAATCGCATAAAATTGTAAAACTCGTGAGCGAATAATCAAGTCAATTAACACATGGGCTTTTCGGGGGCGGTGACCTTGAGCACTGTTATACCAGCGTTATATTGCTGTTATATGGCTGTTAAACCAATACTGAATGAATGCTATTCTCTCGATTCTCTTTAATTTAACTGTTATACTGCTGTTATACAACTGTTATACACCGTATACACATCTTTTAGATAGCTGTCAGATGGTAGGTGTACATTTTCTCATCCTCAGAGTAAATTTCAGCTGTTATACAACTGTTATACCGCTAGTATGCAACTGGCATAGGAAACCTATATGGCTGTAATGCTATACGTTCAATGTACATTCTGCAATTCATTAACTACACCACTGTTATACGAGCAAACAACTGTTATACCACTGGTATTATAGCTACTTCATCATTGAAGTGTTTTATACAGATAGACTACTGTTATACGGCTTTGCTCTCCAGTTCAGAATTGTTGAATGCATGCCATTCATCCTGTTACACGATAATTCGTCAGCAGTGGAACATCTGTTATACAAATTAAATAGACAAATAATATCCACCAACAAGGCGATGTCTGTGTAATTGTTATACAAATATGACTTCCATGCCAACCAAATCAATATTTAAATTCAGTTCGATGCCTGCCAATAGGTCTTCCTCTGTGTGTTTTATCTAATCAAAGACTAGGTTATTTTTCAACTGTTATACAACTGACAGTTCAGCTTGTTTTGAGCACTAGAGGAACCGCTTGGCTCTCAGTTGATTCGCCACATTTGGCATGCATTTAAGGTAAACAGCACTGATAAGCAACAAACTGTACTACAACTGTTATACACATAACAAAGAGCCAAACCAGAATCCATATACATTTCCATTCAGCGCCCCATTCGCCCACTGTCAATTGGCATTTGGAAGTACACAAGCCAATTTGGACTTTATCTAATCAATGTTCCATTAGTCGAAGTCATTTCTACCTATATGTACTATATGTATGTACGTGGACTTGAACGGGGCTAACAGACTTAGGCGTTCACTATTTATTGTATATCAATTATAGAGCTGAGCACGCATCATGAGTTCATGCCTGTGTAATTTCTGTGTAATGCTTCCATAATTTGTCTTGTCTTTTCCTTTCCAATTATTTTTTGGACTGTAAAAACTTCCATGTCTTAGATAAGCGCCATAAATATAAACGTGCTCGATGACTCAGTCTGCCCGCAACTAGCTGAACTTGAATGTCATCAAGGCACATTTCGTATCGATAACAAAATGATAGCTAAGATAAGGCCATTATCAGGCGTAGATTTCCACACAATTCATTTGGCCGGGCCAACAGCCCTTGCTCTATGTATCATGTACTATATATATATATATATATATATATATATATATATATATATATATATATATATATATATATATATATATATATATATATATATACATATGTATTGTAGGTGCATGTGTGTGAACTATATGAACCTCATATGCCGGCACTTGTTCAAATAGCGAGTCTCGATGCAGCGAGGCCGTGTAACACGCCGCACCTGTGGCACCATGGCGCATGAGAAGCGCAAAGAGAGGCAAAAAATGAAGGAGGAAACCAGATAAGATTTTTTTTTTGCTTATTTTTTTTTTTTGTAGCAAAAAAAAAGTAATTGAAATGCTAGCGTTAATTGCAGATACGCCGCTGCCATATGACTCAAGCCCGCTGTCCATTCAATTTGGCCAATCACATTCCAGGGGGAAGTTTCTAAGCACAGAAAAGTACAAATTTTCGAGACTTGTCATAAAAGCGCACCTATTTTTGGGCTATTGCAAATAGTATTTGACAATAGATAATAGCTAAAAACATTTCAAGCAATCAGCTAAGTACGTTCGCATAAATGCCTTACACTTGCCAGAAGTGAATGATGTCAATTTGAAGTGCGAAATACAAATTAAACAAGTTAAGACCAATCCAAATTAATAGAGTAAAATCATTCGGACGTATTTGCAAGCGAATAGTCATTTGAATCAATTGCAATTTGTGAGTTTGTCAGCTAAAAGGATAAACATTTGATATGTCTCACAACCACTTCAGTAATTGTTCGTACTTAATTATGTGATAAACTCGTTTGACTCGAACAAGTGCTTTTAACTGCTAAAGAAAGGAAAAATTTACAAAAAAGAGAATTAATATTGCATATATCTCATTTAATGACTTTAAAGTGCGCGTGCCTAACAAAATTAATTCCATGTGTGAATCATTCATTTGATTAAGGCAAGCAACTTGCATTACTTTCGAATTCTAATTGGAATTTCAAGTTATTTAGATATATTCAAAAGCGAATGTCTTACGTACAGCTGTAAGAGTAAGTGAGTGAGAGAGAGAGAGAGAGTGTGTGTGAAGCCATGTGCCATTTGTGCAGCACTTCCGGCGAGCAGAGGTGACAACCTGCTGGTCTCAGTATCTACCTTTCCCTCTCCCTCTCACTCTCCTTTGCTGCCTGTCTGTCTGCTGTTTTGTTTAACGGTCATCGCATTATATACACTAAGTAGCGCCATCAACAGCAACATCATCATCGTCATCATCATCATCATCGTCAGCGTCAGTAGCAGCAGCAGCAGCACAGTAACATAAATAAGACAGCTGCGAACAGCGAAGCACCGTTCGAATGCAAAAAAAAAAAAAAATTAAGAAACGACAACAACAAAAAACAACTGGGAAGTCGCACTTACATATGTATGTATTTACACACACACACACATACATACATACATACTATTTGTCTAACTGTCCATCTCGCTCCCTCCCCTCGCCCGCATATTGCATTTGCATTTTCGTTTAGTTGCTTATTTATGACATGATTTGGCGTTTTATATGCCAGCCCACCACACTTGACACTCTCTCTTACTCGCTCTCGCTCTCGCTCAGTCACTGGCTGGCCTTTGTCGCTCGCCGTTGATCCGTTAATCTTCCTGCGTTTGGCCATTGTCATCAAGCGTCGCCATTTTTTGCTTCTTTCTATTTTTCAAGCGTGGGAAACGCCGTTTGCATTAAATTTCTTGTTGAAATTCTTATTGTCTGCTGTTGAAATTAGCAAAACTAAGAAAAATAAACTAAAAAAAAAAAAAAAAAATAAGAGTTTGTTACACTTAATTTACACTGCGCACCTTTCGCAGCTAAAGTCAAATTGAAATTTAGCTAATTTGGATTTTATGCTTTGGCCAGTTGCCTATATATTTTTGGCTCAGTGTTTAGTAGAGTGTAACTAACTAGGCTACATAGTTGTTACATGCTAAACGTCTAACAAAATGAGCTTGCCATGGCATGATGACTGTACCTCAGAGTGGTTATTATATATATATGTATATATATATATATTGCATATATATGTATCTTGTATAAATTGCTTGCAAACTGTTATACAACTGCTGAAAGCACTTCAATGATTGTTAAATTATTTACAAAATGGCTTAATACCACTTTTGTTCATTCATAAGCAACTATTAATAAATTGTTATACAAACGTATTTAATCACATTATGCCATACTATCCTACTGTTATACTGACATACTGTCAATTGAGCATAAATCAGCGAAAATCCTTTTGATTAGCATAAATTATTCAACTTGTATGACAAATGGCAAACTGTTATATATGTAACTATTATACTGTTATACTAATACAGTTATGCATTTGATTTGAATGCTAAATTCCCTTTTAATTTTTCGCATACTTGACTATAGCCTGCCACTGATGTTATATAACTGTTATATATGGATACAAATATAATAATATGCAAAGACTGTTATACTACTTATGCTCAATTGAAAACATCTATTCGAATGCAGAGCCATTGCTTTTACTTTTGGCCTGCATTTGAAATGACCAGCTGTTATACAACTGTTATATGCATACAACTCAATCTCTGGCATTTCGCACACAATTGTGGCCTACAAACGCATTTAACACTTGCTTAAGACAAATGCCATCGTAAACGTGGGTGAAAGGCATCATCAAACACACACACACACACACCACACGACAAATTTCCATGAAAAGAGAGAAAGACAGTGAGAGCAAAAGACAGAGAGAGAGAGAGAGAGAGAGAGAGAAAGAGAGAGGGAGAAAGGCCTTGCTAACGATAATGATAATGATAATGATAATTTTTATGAACATGCCAAAGCAAACAAACCGCATTGAGCCAACAAAATATGACGCTTATAAAGTGCAGTTAGCATGTGTTAAAGACGTCTCTAAACAGTTAACCGCTAAGCAAGCCGCTAAATGTCATAAAAAAAAACACACACACACAAAGTAAAGAAATACGAAGAGTCGCAATTCAAACGCCAAGACCTTGCACCCAACCGTCTTCAGGCTGAATAATGATAATTCGCTTTCTGTCTGCTCGCTGTCTGACCAACGTTTCATTCACTCATTCAAGACGAAAACCCATTCAGACATTCAGCCAGGCTGAGCTCTAACTTAGCTCCGACTTAGGTGGGAGTTAAGTAAATTAACCGTTAGTTAAGATCGCTTAAATTACCCACAAAAAAAAAAAAAAAAAAAGATAGAAGCTGAGATGAAGAGGGAAATGCCGTTAGTTCAGTGGACAGCTTTTGAATAGTTTAAACAGCTATTATGCGAGCTAACTGCCCGCCTGGCATTAAGGCCATTTCAGAAATCAACCCGACCCGGGGTCCATCTCCCTGCCTCCCTTTCTCTGCATATACATATATATATATCTGCTATATTTAGAAACTCTTGATTATATGGCCACATTGAATGGCCTGATACTAGTTTATATAGTTTTTGGGGGCTCAAGTGCCACAAAAGTGGTTTCACTTTTGCTCTCGAATTTTTTCCCCCCCCTGATCAATTGTTATACGTAGATCTCTAGCTTGGGGCTTTCGAAGAACTCTATTATACAAGCAGTATAACAGTTGTTGACTTAATCTTAGAAGATCGTTATTTATTAATTTAATTGGATTGATAAGAAATGAAAGCAAAATGTTCTACAACATTGTATATAAGCTGTTTGAATAATTTTAAAACTGTTATACTACTGAAAATGTCTGTGGAAAGGTAAAGTTAAAGTTATATTTAGCAGTTATGCTTAGACTGGTATACAACTGCCATACAACTGTTATACAACTGTTATACAACTGTTATACAACTGTTATATGATTGTTATATGAATGTTCGCATGACTTAATGGAATTGCTTGAATTGCTTTAAATGTCTAATGGAATTAATTCATTAAATTTGATGAATCTACATTCATTTACATTTGCTTTAATGTGTTAATGCATTAGTCAAGCCTGCTTGTTGCTCTTGTATACATGCCAAATAGATGGTACTTAGAGTTAGTCGACAACGAGAACCGTCTTTCACTAACTAAGCTGACTAAACGGATGAGTGTCTTATAGTATGAATGGCTTCACACTCACATAATGTGAGTCAGTTATCTGCCAAATATTTGTTCCTCTAAATGCTATTGATCTACAAGCTTATAAACATGGCCAAGTTTCTAATGAGTTCAGGGGCTCATTTCTCAGGGTTTCATAGGTTATTTGCTTTGTTTTCTCTCTCACTCACTCCACTCTCTCTCTCACACACACACACACACTCTCTCCCTCCTAGCCTTTATTTACCTGAGCCGAACAAAGCAACTCAATTAAAAAATTGACTAGTGCGCCATAGCTAGAGTCTGCAGTGGAAATGTTGCTCTTCCTCTTCTTCGGCTATATCTGTATTTCTATCTGTGGCGACAAACGTGCCGCAAATATTTGCCATTGTTTTGTTTCGACTTTTTGTTTTGTTGCTGCTTTTATGTTATTTTCGGGCAACATTTTTCAATCAAAAGCGACAGCACAGCAACGTTTTAATTACAAGCCAAACAAGAAGCGGCCCAAAACATGGCAATTATCAGAGATACGTCTACATTAGAGCTCGACTCTGAGTCTCTTGGTCTGCAAATGTATCTGTATCTGTATCTGTATGTGTATCAGTAGCTATAGCTATTGCTGTTGCTGTTGCGATTGCTGTCTAGTTATGCACAGTTTTTGCTGTTCGCTGTTCGCTCTATGTATCTCTGGCTTTGTATCTGTATCTTTTACGTGCTTCGCGTAGCGTGGCTTTTGCCAGCTGCTTCTGCTTCGGGCCATACTAACTAATAATAATAAAAAGCGCCAGCGCACGCTTCAAGTTCAGACACGCAAGCGCCACGGCTGCACAGATGCACAGAGATACAGATACAAATGTATCTAGATGCGTTCGACTTTAACTGCTGCCCAGTTGTTCTTCGCATGTCATTGGCCCAGGGCAACAGCAGCAGCAACAACAACAACAACAGCAGCAGCAGCAGCAGCAGCTGCGCTTTGCTTGTTATACTTGTTGCACTGCTGTTATACTACATGACATAATGTGAATGCCCCTCTTGCTTTCTTTCTACATCTCCAGCTCATGCTCTCTCTCTCTCCCTTTCTCTCTTTCTCTCTGTCTGTTTGCCCCTTTGCGTATGCCGAGCACGTTTTGTGGGTTGCCTGAGCCCGCTCATCGGGCATTGGCATGCGTTGCTGAGAGTGCGCGCTGGGTGACATAATTTGTTTTGAAAATGCACAGCAATGTGACATTGGATGACATCTTAAGATATGTGTAGCTTGTCACCTGCACAATTGTTATACAACATTGCTGGCTCTATCGCCCACTTGTCTTGAATTCAGAGTGTTTTTTATCCTCATTCAATAGTGCTAGACAACTATTAGAAAACTGTTATACAACTGTTATACGACTGTTATACAACTGTTATACAACTGTTATACGACTGTTTTACAACTATAAGAGAGTTTTTGCTCGTCGAATGTTCTCTAAATATTTTTATATGTTTGTCTGTTTAAATGTGTAGATCGCGTCACCTGCGCAACTGTTATACAACTTGTTTTTTTTTTTTAGTTCAGCGTGGTTCATCCTAAATTGAGTGCATTTGCATTTTGTCGCAATTACAAGCAGGGCTTGACATCTGTTATCGAACTGTTATAAGACTGTTGTTCTAGACATATTTTTTATTGTTTCGAGATTTTGAGTATAATACAAAGATGAGTACAGCTGTTATACGACGTGAATTGTTTAGAACAAAGTTTTCATACTGTTCTACATACGACACAAAAGGTGTCTTTCTGCAAGTGTTATACACAAATATTGTATTGTTCAATTACAAATCAAAATTGTTATACGAATTGTTGATTAACTGTTATATATATACATATGTATACATATATATAAGACACGTTGTAAGCTTTTTTCAATGATACTTGATAAAAATCCGGGAATCTCAACTCAATCGAGTTCTGTGGAAATGTGCCTTATGTATATTATTTAACTGTTATACCATAAAGTTAAACCGCAAACACGCCTTAATGGCTATTGGAAATGACCGCAACTAACCGCAAATGAATGAGAGGTGACGGCGACGCGTCAGCGAGCACTTAACCTGATGACCTAAGCAACCAATTAACCGAGTCGAGGTCGAAGCTCAATGGACAAACAAGAGTTCCGAAATCCATTTCTGATTTCTCGATTTGGCCGGGTCACGCCAATCGAACGCGTTTCGTTATTTTATTACAAATTATTTCAGCTGTTTGCTTTAGTTATTATTTTCCTTTTGCTTTTATCAATTTGCCCCTTATCGCGAATTCATTTTGCTAAGTAAATGCGTAGTTCCCAATACCGATCAGATAACAAAGAAAAAGAGAGAGAGAAAGAGAGAGAGAGAGAGAAAAGTATATAAATTATTTGAACTAAAAGTAAACTCGGCAAAAACAATAAAGCTAACCTTTTTAGGTATTGCTCATAGTTTTTTAGGGACAATTCGATATAGTTTTTATTTATAATGCGAGATTCAATTAGTGTTAGCTTGAGTATAATAAATAACTGTTATACATAGCACAGACCACGATGCGAACTTCAATTATAGCTGGCTGCGATCATATAAATAACTGTTATACACAGTTAATTTTTTTATGATGCGAGCTTCAATTAAAATTATCTTCAGTGATATAAATCACTGTTATACAGAGCACGGATATTGAGCTGTATAGTTTAGATTTCAAGTTTATTTGAAGGCGTGAATAAATCAAAGCAATTATCAAATTGTTATACACATTTATATTCAATTATAAAATGTTTTTTTTTTTTTTATATATATATTTGTAGACATATTTGATTTGAAATTCAAGTGCATTTGCAAGTTATACAACTGTTATACTCATATGTTCTCTAATAGCTCGAAATAACTAACTTTAAATTTTATTATTACTATTCATACGAAGGCGAATTAACTTTCTATTATATATATATTATATATTACCATGATATATTGCTCATATACAATATTAAGTTCAGAATAAGCCAAAAAATAATCTTCAAATGATATAAGAACTCTACTCTATAAATATAATATATATAAGACTTCAGTTTATTATGCGCATAAAAAGCTATGACATAGTGACCTGGGAATTTCAGAAAATATATCAAATTTCATATATATATATATATATATATATATATAACTGCGTCTTCGCTCATTATGAACATAATAAAGTAAAGTCTGAAATTATATTATTTCAACTCCAGCAAATTCGGGTAATAACAGCCAGTAGATATATATATATATATATACAGATATATGTATATTTATATCTACAATATAATATCTTTCTATTTTCTTTGCTTAACAATTTGCCCCAGTGGCGAGACGTGACTTTGTCTGTGGACCCAGCTAGAGATTTGTTTTTTTTTTTTTTATATTTTTCTTTAGTTTTTTTGTTTTGTTGCTTTTGTTTTTTGGGCAACAGAGATTTTTGGGGCCAAGACCTAGCCATGGCAAATATGCTTAATAATAGCAATCGGGCATAACGGTAATTTGTAATATGCTCATGATATGGCGTCATAATTGACACATGCTCCAACTGCATCCGCCACAGATATCAAATTGTCGAAAGACCGTCGATCTCAGTAGATGCTGATTGTTGTTGATTGTTGCTGTTGCTGTTGCTGTTGCTGCAAGAGAATAGATCACGATTTATCCAATAACTGGGTCGCTGGCATGAACTGCCGAGTATCTATGTATCTCTATCTGTCTATCTAGCAATGAACATGTATCTGTAACTGTAACTGTATCTGTGTCTATATCTGTATCTGTATCTGGTGAAAGAAACGCTTGAGGAGGTGTTGATATCTGGTCTGATGCTGCTGCTGCGAGAGAGATAGAGAGAGAGAGAGCCAACAAGATAATCGATTAAGCATAAAGGCCTAGTCACTTATAGTAGTTAAACTAGCAAATGCTCTAGAAATGCTTTGCAGAACGAGCTAATGACCGTAGGCGATAGACAACTAGCCACTAATCGCATCTGTTATACGATATGATTATATAGAATTCAACTTGAGCACAGTAAACACAGAAATGTTTACAATTTCTAGCACTTATAGTGTGAAGTCGGACTATTATTAAAGTGAAATCTTTCGATATGCTCAATGAATTTGCATTTATAGAGAATCTGAGAATAGAACAGAATTGAATGCTCTGCAAACTCACTGAGCTGCCGAAAGGAATCGAAGCTAATGCAAAGCAAATGGCGCTCACTACAAATCAACAGCAATCAGAGCAGCAGCAGCAGCAGCAGCAGCAGCTGCTGCAATAACGGCCATCGACTGCCATTTAAATGTTGCGACCACGCCCAATCCAGGCATAGGCACACAATTGAAGTTAATTTTGATTGGCCTGGCATCCTTAGAGCGGCGCCATTAGCATTCCCATTAAACTCAACATAGCGGCTATCATAACTGTTGTTGACCCAAATGCCTGGCAGGCAAAAAAATTTGACTACACACCCCCTTCTATATGGCGCTCTCTCGCTCACTCTCACAAGCACAAAGCATTCCATTGCATTGCTTTGCTTTGCTTCTTCTTTCTTTCTTTCTTTTTTTTTTTTTTTTTGCACGCTTCGATTGCAGCGGCGCGAGGAGCAGAGCAAAAACATAAACAAAGCGAGCAAAAAAAAAAAAAAATAGCCAAACAAAAAATGTTAAATGAATTGCCCTAAATACGTCTACAGCTGTTACTGTTGTTGTTGTTGTTGTTGTTGTTATTTTTGACGCACGGTTGTAGCATCATCAAACATCATTACGATCAGCCTTAACGTGATCATCGGCAAGCCGTAAATACATTATGAATATCATGCTAATGCGCTGATCACTCGCCTGGAAACGATATGGCCCACCCCGCTAGCAGCGCAGTCGACGTCGCTGCTTGCTGCTTGCTGTTATGCTTTAGCTGGAAGTGGAGCAAAAAATGCCAAAGCGTGAGAGCGCTAGCTCAGCCAGCGTGAGAGCGAGCAAGAGAGCGCGTTCAGTCAAGTCACGGTCACGTTTCTCGTCACGTTCTGCTGTTGCCGTCGTCGCTGCCGCTGCTGCTGCTGCTGCTGTTGCTGTTGCTGCTGCTGCTGCTGTTCTTCACATTGTCTTTTGCTCTGCTCTTTCGTGTACTTGGCGATCTTTGGACACATTCTGCGTGCGAGAGGAACAGTTAGATTGTCTGTGCTGCTCTGGCGCTTAGCCACTGACCCCGGCTACATGCAATTGAGTTCAGCTTAGGCCAGCGACTTTGGCTTGGCTTGGCTTGGACATGCGCTATCCCAATTGCCGTTATTGCAAGCAGCAGCAGCAGCAGTAGCAGCAGCAAAGGCAGAAATTAGCAGAAAGAGTTGCGGTAAAGTAGAAAAGTAAAAAGAAGAAGGGGGGAGGGGCAACAACAGCTGTCAAATTGACAGCTGCTGCCATTGCACTTTGGCGGTTATCCGCCTCTCTCTCTCTCCCCCTCTCTCTGTGTGTGTGTGTGTGTGTGTTGCTGTCACATGTTGCCAACTAGTTACTAGCAACTTGTTGCTGGCTATATTGCAACTAACATAATGTACAACATTTTGGCAGCGGTTTCTTGCCGTTGCCGTTGCCGTTGTCGTTGCCATTGCCTTTAGCCAGTGAAAACGACAGTTTGGCGGGTTTTTTTTTTCTTTCTTTCTTTTTGCTTTTGTGTTCGTGTTGAGTTTAACGCACAATTGAGTGAAAATCTGCATCGAATTGCGCAAAAATTTGATGAGACCCGGCACAACAACGCAGCAAATTGCATTTGCCAGCCGCATGTGTGTTACCTGTGTTAACTCTGCGCTGCCATGTTTCCGACTTGCGCTGACTACTTACTGGCAGCGTAACGACATTGGCTGCCACTTTCTAATGCAACAACAACAGGCATAGCTATAGCAATGTCTAAGCGGAAGCCGCAGACAAACAGTTGAGGCACCCGCATGTAGACATAGAGCGCCCTCTATTGGCCAATGCGCTGACCCGCAACATGTTGCCAGCCCAAAACTTGAACCTTTCAGCTAGACACTCGCTCACTCATTCCGCACGCTCGCACTCTCGCACTCTCCGGGTATTTGTCGCCGCTGGGGGAAGTGTTTAGCTGCGAAATTGCATTTAATCAGCAAGAATTTTTCTGCTCAGAGAATCGTGAAATCAGCCAAAGAAATGTTGCTGCAGCTGTTACTAATTGACTTGTCATTTGGCCATTGTCTGCATGGAATTGTAGAGCTAATAGTCGAGCAGTGTTGCAAACAATGACAATGGTTCAGCACTTTCGCATCTTATTGTTAAAATTAACAGGAACTTGGCATGTGCTAACACACAATTTGCTATTAAGAAGAAAAGTTCATGTCAAACAGTGTTAGACAACTGAATAACTTTTGATTTGCGCATCTTTTTATTAAATATTGACATGTAGTTGACAAACGAATCATTATTTAACGAGAGAGAAGTGCAAAATGAGGAAGCAGTGTTGTAAAATGATAATAGAATAGAATATAGACTAGGGACTAGGCCACTAGAGAGCAGATAACTGTGGATCACTGTGTTGTTGTCTCAGCTACTGTCAATAAGTTGACAAGCACTTTGACATGCAGTCAATGGTCAACAGTCAATAGTTCCTGAAACTTCAATTCATTCGTTCGTTATCTCTGAACGACATAAACTGCCTGTCAAAATCTAGCAGTAGCAGCTAATTCCCTTGACAAGCAGTTGGAAATTTATATTGCCTATATGATATAGGCCGAGTTTCGCCAGCTTGAACTCGGCCTCAATCTAAACAGCTCTTGGCCACAGCGAATTTGCCTCGATTACAATCGCGCAGCGAGAATGGCATCCAGAAACAGCTGTCGGATCTATCTGACAACTGGCGACTGACGAAGATCTGCAGTGTAGATTTGTCAGTCGAACATATGCTTCTCGATCTATTGCCTAGCCATCCCTTTCCAAATCTACTCTCATATAAAGCTCTAGCCAGCCTCGAGCTGAGCTCAATTGTGTTCTGTCACTTCAATTAGACGCACTCCAGAGATAAAACGCAACGAACACAAAATAGTTTTTCTTTTCTGTTTTTTTTTTTTTACTCTTTTGTTTATCGAGTCGAAAGACGGAGGGATTCTTTGTAAGTTGACAAATAAGTTTGACTTTCTCTTCTCTTATTAATCATTTACTTTGCTTATCCTTCTTCCTTTCAAAGGCTTAAGACCTGTTTCTCCATTGCACCCCCAGAGAAATATTGAAAGATCCGCTAGTTTAAAGAGAATTTTCCAATTACATAGGCCGTGCATCGGGACTTATTCAGTATCGTTTCAAAAAGCTCCGCAGTAAGTCGTATAGGTTGAGGTAGTTTATACAGTTTTTTATGTTTATAAAAAAAATTTTTAGTCTCTATTATTGGTAATATATACGGTGAGTATTGCCTGCTTTGGACAAAGTCTAAGAGGGCTAAAGAATAAACACATCAACGTCTTCAACGCGTACCACAGGGAATTCTTTAACGATCTCTCTTTCATTTTCTGCCTCGTGCGCACTCTCCTTTCTCTCTCTCTCTCTCTTTCTGTGTCTATAGATTTTTCCGTTCGTCTTCGCAGTTGATTCGCTATGTAAACTCTCTTAATCAGGCTCTCTCTCTCTCTCTCTCTCTCTCTATCTCAATATCTCTCACTATCTCAAACTCTTCCTCTTCTCTCTTTCTCATTTTTCCCAATCTCTCTCTCTCTCTCTCTCTATCTCTCTTCATAGTGATTTACACAAACACCTATTTCTTTCATTCTCTCCATGCCCCACTCTATATCTCATATATTTCATTTCTTCCCTCTCTCTCTCTCTCCCTCTCTCTCTCTCTCACTCCCTCTCTCTCACTCCCTCTCTCTCACTCCCTCTTTCTTTCTTTCTCGCTGCTCCTTCGCTATTCTCTCTATTCATCTGTTGTAAGGTTTCTCTTGCACAAAAACTCCTTAATCGAATGCAAATAATTGCATTGCATAGCCGTGCATTTCACCTCCATCTCTGTGCCTTGTCGCCTACATCTCTTCTTCTTATGTGTATTCACACACACACACATACACACATATATCATATATATATACATATATACATGCATATAAAATATCTATATATATCTATATTCATATCGCATTACAGCCCATTCAACCGCATCCGCTAAAAGCTTCCCATTTTCATTTTCATTTAACAATTTTTCATTTTCATTTTTCTCACTCACTGCACTATCCCTCCTCAGCCGTCTCTCCCTCTCTCTCTCTATTTGCGTTCCACGTCCCTCTTTTTTTTTGTTGTTTTTATGACATGCGGTGTCATAACTTTGAGGTCACCTTTGTCACGCCCATCATCCATAATATGTGACAACAACAACAACAACAACAACAACAACAACAACAACAACCTGTTGTTCATTTCCATTGTTGCTCTTGTTGTTTATTTGTTTATTATTATGATTATTATTATTATTATATCGTTTTTTTTTTTTTTACTTTCAAACACTTTTACTCTCGATTGTTTCATTTCGTATATGTTTAGCATTTCTGACGAAGAGCCTCTAAGTCCCCCTCTAAGCTCCCCCCCCTCCCCTACATCCCCTCCTCTGCCCGCATCTATTGTTCGCCCTTTGTTTGCTTGTTTGTTTGAAATTCAATTTAAAAGTCCAAATGTCACGCAACTTTTGCGATCGCACGCATCAAAAGTCGCTTAACGCAGTTCGTTACGCTGCCTCCATTCGGTTCAGCTGAGCTCCACGATCCGCCGCTCTCCCTCCCCCCCCCCACCCTTTACTCCATATGGTTGCCCACCAACTCTTCAATCACATTTCAGCTTTAGCTTCGCCTCGCAACAACAACAACTTCTTTTGCTGTCGTTGGCCCTCAATCCAGCCATTGTTCAATTGTGCTTCGATAGGCAACTCCTCCTCCTCCTGCTGCTGCTTCTCCTCCTCCTGCTGCATCTCTCTTGCTCCATCTCTGCTTCGATCTGCGGGCATGTAAGTGCAGCAGCTGCAACATTTTCGCTTCATCACATAACATAATTCAGTTCAGTTCAGTTCAGTTCAAGCTGAGCAAACGCGTAAGACCACAGTGCGCACTCGCTAAGACAGACCAGATCGAGCGATGGCTTAAGACCAGTTGCTCAATATTAGCCTGAGAGAATATTGAATATTGAAATATTCGACTGTTCCTGGAGTTCTTGATTTTGCCAATCACCTAGGCCTTGCTATGTGATTTAGTATATTTAGTATCGTTTTAAATAGCTCCGCAGTAAGACGTATAGGTTAAGGCAGTTTTTACAGTTTTATATGTTTATAAAAAAAAATTTTTAGTCTCTATTATTGGTAATATATACGGTGAGTATTGCCTGCTTTGGACAAAGTCTAAGAGGGCTAAAGAATAAACACATCAACGTCTTCAATGCGTACCATAGAGAATTCTTTAACGCTCTCTCTTTCATTTGCTGCCTCGCTCTCTCTCTATCTCTCTCTCTCTCTCTTTGTATATGGATCTTACCTTTCGTTACGCTTTCTATTTATTCGATTGGCTTTAAGCAGCGTTCACTGTAGCTGTTAGCTGTGACAGCTGCAGCGGCATGCGCTTCGCCTCATTTTGTCATCATATTCGATTACACAAATACGATTTGTTATCGGATCTCTTCCTGCTTGCCACACACACACACAGCGCTACTCGCATG
Source organism: Drosophila stalkeri (assembly GCA_035047405.1). Classification (NCBI taxonomy): domain Eukaryota; kingdom Metazoa; phylum Arthropoda; class Insecta; order Diptera; family Drosophilidae; genus Drosophila; species Drosophila stalkeri. The sequence goes on from JAWNPR010000061.1 coordinate 27,510,926, forward strand.
ATATTTGATATCTAACTAACCCTTCTCTCTCTCTCTCTCTCTCTCTCTCTCTCTCTCTCTCTCTCTGTCTTGTAGAAAATGGATCCACTAACACGTATTCAGGAGGAGATTAAGGAGGTAGTGCGTCGCGAGGAGGAATATCGCCAGCTGGCATCGGCCGCAGCTCTGACAGCCTCGCCGCCGATCGCTGTGAACTTTGAACTGAATGGCAATGGCAATGGCAGCGAGTTGGAGCAGCAGCAGGAGCTGGAGGCCGGGCAGGATGAGGTGGATCAGGGTGTGCTGGTGACAGCACAGCCGGCATCGGTGACCTCGTTGCTGGTGCCCATCGAGGAGCAATCGCCATCGAATACGCCCTCGCTGGCGTCCAGCGTCAATAGCAACAGCAGCAGCCACAAGGAGGAGAGCTTGGACGAACATCATTCGGATGATTCCGGCATCTCGGCATCCTCGCAGAAGACCATAAACAACAACAACAACAACAACATCAAGGCGGAGGGCAAGCCTGGCCTGAAGTTGAATCTGGCCGGCCGGCAGGAATCGCGCTACATTGGACCCAATTGCTATAACATGACCCCAGAGCCGCCGCAGCAGAAGCTGCTGACCAGGACACCGGGAACACCGCAGCTGCCGCTGCAGAAGCGTCAATTCGCCTTCAATGGCGCCACAAAGGGCGTGATGCAGCGCTTCATTGCCTCGCACGGTAAACTGCAGCTGGGACAGCCCGCTGGGCAGCCGATGATGGCCAATGGCAATAGTCCGACCCTCAAGCTGAACTCACGCAACGCATTGGCCTTCTTGGAATCGGGTCAGACCTCTCCCCTAGGCATCAATATGACAAATAACAACAACAGCAACATCAATGGCAACAACAGCAACATCAATGGCAACAACATCAACGGCAACAACAGCAACGGCATCATTAGCATCAGCAGCAATAACAACATCGAGCGAGACTCGGAGGGCAGGCCACTGAGACGCGGCTATGTGCCCGTCGAGCAGAAGATTCAGCGTGAGCTGCAGGATCTCAAAAGCCGTGAGACTGAGCTGAAGCGTCTGCGCAAGCTCAATCGTCAGCATATGCTAGAGAAGCTGTAAGTCTAATGGACTGAAGAGAGTCCTTTAATCGGGAGAGTTCCTTTTCTAACTCCAACTCTTTGTAATGCCAGGCAATGCACAGACGAGGAGGCCGATGCCGATGATGATGATGAAGATGACTCTGAGGTGGAACACTGCTATGGACCTGGTAAATTGCGTAATGCGCAATCCACACTCGAGCTGGAAAAAGATAGGTGAGTAATAGAGGGTGTGGGATAAAGGAAAAGGGATTGACTTAAAGAAGCTAAAGGAACAGGAAGGGGTGGGGGGGGATATATTGAATATCATGAGGATAAGAGAGAAGCTGAATGAAGTTAGATAAATGAAACAATATAGAACGATCCAAATAGAGGAAAGATAACAAATAGAATCTCAGCGATCTGTGCTAGAAAAATGCTTTACTTAAGTGAGTTAGACCAAGGGATTCAATTCCGGAAAGGCTCATAACAGTATTGAGTATAGCAAAGTGGAAGAGAGCAGATATATGCTAAGCTAATTGAGATACAAAATAGAATATGGTTTAGTTTTGAGTTTAACACAAATTCTTTTTTGTTCATATCCCATTTTAGCAACGATCTGGAGCTAATGGGCTACAAGTCGGCAGGAAACCGTAGCCTGAATGCCGCCGCTGTTCTGTCAAATGGCGGCTGTAGTAACGGTTTGAGCACATCCGGTTCCAATTCGGGCATGCGTCCGGCTATGTCGCTGGCCGAGCTCTGTGATCTGACACCGGAGGAGGCACCCTCGTCGCATCGCCTGATCGCACAGTGGGAGAGTCTGATCAAGAAGAACGCAGAAGGTATTGAGGCGGCCATCTAGGCCATAGCCACAGCACAATAAACCAAATTATTATTTTAAATGTCCCAGGCACTAAGCACAGGAAATCGAAATTCCTGTAACTTTTCAAAATTATAAATATATATTAGGCAAGTATTGGGCCGATATACAAAATATATATAAATATATATGATAATGTCAAGTATACGGCATGGAGTTGGGTGGGGGCTCCAGGCCTATACCATCAACGAATTAGTATTTTTTTTTTGTTTGTTTTTGTAAATGAAGAGCAAGGAAAGGCATGTACTTAACTAATGTGTAGAGAGAGAGAGAGCAAGAAATACAAAATCATGCTTGAGGTCTGTTGTAAATAATTCTTCGTGCAAGTTTCAAGTGCAAGTATCACCAAGTCTATATAATTTATTGAATATAACCTTACGTACACATATACAAATATACACTTACCTGTTTGTAGGCATATACCATAACATACTATGCTTAACACACATACGTACTTACGATATGCCCTATCGATATGCGACAAAACGATTTAATAAAACGTTTATGTAAACCGAGCAAATGTATTTTTTTTATTATTATTTATTTGTGTCTTTTGGTTCGGATTGGGCCAGATCGGAAATATGTGAAGTTTCCTGAGCTAAGTTTTGAGAATAAACGTTCATTGCTGATCGAGTATGCTTCGTCGTATCGTGGTATCGATCATCTATGTCGGATCTGCTGAAGATCATCTGTGAACGTTCTTTATTCGTTCGTGTTCAAAAAGGTTGAATGTTAATCGAATGTTAAGAGCGAATTTATCGATCTCTGCGCACATATTGAGGAATCATCTCAGTGGTTCGATGAGTATTAAGTGAAGGTAAGATCTATATTGAGGAATCATCTCAGTGGTTCGATGAGTATTAAGTTAAGGTAAGATCTATATAGCGTAAAGGAAAACTATTCAAACTCAAACCAAATCCTGCTAATGTTAAAAAAACGTATTGACTAAAGGAAAACTATTCTTGACTAAGGATAAACTAGAATAGCTTAGATATCTCTCTTTAACCAAAGATCCCACTCCAGTGAGTAGTTATAGATCCAAATTGATCTATTTTGTCAGTATCCCAATCCTTCCAGTCGGAACTCGACCAAGAGAATTCTCTTTTTTCCCTGACAATAAATTACAATGCATATTTGTCTAATTTTTTTCAAGTTTTTTTTTATTATTTTTTGTTTTTTATTTATTTATTAAATACATTTCGTTTTGGTTTTCCTTTCGGTTGATGTTTATTAAATTTGTATTTGTATTTGTATTTGTATTTTTTTTTTTGCATTTGTTGCTGTTTCATTGTTTTCATCTCTCATAAATATTTCTTGTTGTTGTTTATTTTTTATCATTTATAATTGTGTTGTTTGGTGTTCGGTTTTGTAGTTTGACACATGTGCAGGACAGTAAGAGAAAGTCACACAGAGAGTCGAAGAGAGGCAATGAGCGAGAGAGAGAGAGAGAGAGGGAGAGGGAGTATAAGATAGAGAGCGAGAGAATTCTAGTTTGCATAGCAACAAGAATTAGACAAAACTTGCTTCTTTTTTTGTCGTTGAAGATACGCTCCTTCTCTCTCTCTCTCTGCCTCTCTCACTCTCACTCTCTGCTTCACTCGTTCTGCCGTGTACTTCGTTTCACTGCCTACTCCTGCTGGAAGCCTCAACATAATATTGGTTTGCTATACTTAAGATTTTTGCTTTTTGCTTTTTAAATTGGAATTTGATGATGCGTGGAATTATGGAAATCTTATGCTTAAAAATTGTATTGCAAATCAAATCAAATACTCTTGGTTTTCGTATAGCTTGTATATATATATATATATATACGTAAGTATATATTGTATGTATGTGTGTGTTTGTGTGTTTTTGTTATATATAGATAAATATATTTACAACTTCGCAGCTGGATCGAGCTTAATTCAATAGATATATATATATATATATATCCGATGTGGCTCTCATTTCAAACTGGAGACAGTGTTGCATAACGTAAAAGCAGTGTGGTAAAACGCATTGGGAGTAAGGTTTGGTAAAATGGTCTGCATATTGCACAGCGTTGCCAGACTTACAAATTAGACAACAAACAAATAACAAAAATCTCTAGTTATAAAAATATATCGAATAATGACAATCATAATGACAATGATAATGATAATTATAATAATAATAATGATAATACTTAAATACTTTTTGGCACACATAAAAATAATATAATTTGCATTCGAAACTAAACTCAGTTATTGCACATATAGATTGATAATGCTGTCAGATCGGAAACTATCCAACTCTTTCATTTCTGTCCTCTTTTCTCTTTCTACTTCCTTATTTTTTTTCTTTTGCTCTGGAACCAAAAAACCATTGACTGCTCATAATATTGTGTTAGATATATATTATCATATATAGATATAGATATATATATGTTTATATATAATGCTTAATTAGCCCGTGCTTGTCTCTACATATGTATATAGAGAGAGTGAGAGTTAAAGTGAGAGAGAGAGAGAGAGTTATTAGAAACTAACACTTAAAACCGTAAGTTCATATGCGTTGCTATATCCTTGCCATACGATATTGATATCGATATAACGATAACGATAGCGCCCTAGTCGATAGACTTCATTCTACTCATATCCAATAATCAAAACGCTTTGAGCGCTCTACGTTTGCATGCCTGGCCTAAAACTAGGAAAAAAAATATATATATATATGTATATATGAAGTTATTACGCCTTCTAGATAAGTTACGATAAATCTAACTATCGATAACACTGATCGATTTACACATGTATATATATATATATATATATATATATATATATATATATATATATATATATATATATATATATATATATATTAGTTTCAAACATAAAATTAATTAACAAATTGTTAGCTTCTTCCTTTAATTCGAGTCGAAAACGAACAAAGCGCAAAAAAAGCGAACATCGTGTAAACGTGCCGTGTGAACGAGGCATTCAATGTGAGTCGTGAGTCGTGATCACTGAGTGTATGTGTGTATATGTGTGTATTAGTGTAATCTACGTAGTATTCTTAGACTTTGCAAGTATTTAATATACGCGTGATAATCGCTAGTTACGAATAGATATCAAATTGTTATCGTGATTTACGAGTACACAGAAAAAAAAAAAAAAAACAAAAAACTATATATATATGTATATCGTGTGTGTATGTGTGAGTGTGTATATGTACTACATCTAGCAACTGTCAAGTGCTCTTTTGTTTCTAGATCTAGTTAGATTATATATGTATATATATATATATCGTCATATATATATATATATATATATATCGTGTATATTGTGTATAAATATTAAATTTGGTTTATGCGATCTGCTTTGTTTTCGTATTGTCTGAAAGTGCTACGTACTTATTTATCCTCTTTTCTTTGCCTTTTCCTTTTCCTTTTCTCATTCTTTTTTTTTTCTTTCGAGTTTAACACTAAGCTACATAGTTCGTGTGTTCTCGCTAATACTCTGCTCTAACATAATTGGGTTCTGCTGTTCTGTGTGCTAATTGATCCAAAATGAGGGTTTCTAGAGAGCATAACAGAAGTGAGGTGAGTAGAAACAATTTGTAGTTAAAACTAGAGCATATGACTAGTGCATATATAATGCATATACATATCTATATATATATATATATATATAGACCGACATATCGTTCGATATATACATATATACATATATATATATATATATATGCTATATGTATATATAAAGAGTATGTTTATAGAGCTGTTTCTCTATATGCTATATATCAATATGTATGTTGCTTTCTCTGCAGCTCTCAAGTTAACATTTCTGCGTTAACAGCTCTGTTAGTTTACAGCAGCTGCGCTATAACTGGCTCAATCAGACACATATGCTCCGCGCCACGGACGGGCAAACGATTCAGACAGAAATGTCGTATCATATCGGGCACCGTTTCGAAGGGTCGACTGAACTGGCCCAAGATATATTGCCCCGCCTCGTTGCGTTGTATTCGCATGTGCATGAAGCCCTTGGCGCCTCTGTAAAAGTGTGTGTGAGAGAGAGAGAGAGAGATAGTTTAGCACAAAGATTCACATTTCTACAGTTACGTTGACCTACTTGAGTGACAGAGAATAGTCCTGCTTGGTGGACTCGCAATTGCGCACCAGAAACGAGCCCTCGGCCAATGGACGCAACGTTGTCTCCGCCTCGATACGTGTTATAGCGCCATGGTACCAGCTAGAGAGAGAGAGAGAGATAGAGAGAGTTTATGGAAAGAGACAGGCATAGTTAAGATACCCTTGACGCTCCAATGGTATGGTCACATCTATTAGATCAACAGCCGTTACGTAGCCCTGGCACAGATTCATGTTCAGCTCCTTGTGACTGCTCAACCCACGCAGATCGAGACTGCCAAACTGTTTATTCACCTGGCGTGGCTCATTCAGATTCAAGGTTAGATTCTGACGGAATAGCGCTGTGTCTACAAAGCGAGAGCGAGAGAGAGATAGAGAGAGAGAGAGTTAAGAATATGAATTATATTATTTAAAGTTAAATACTCTGAGGCCTTAATTACTTGCAATTACTTTAATTATATTCCTAAACTATTTTTAAATATTTGATATAATTACTTAAAGTAATTAAGAATAATTCTACATTTATTTATTGGCTGCGAATTGATTGATAGTAATTAAGTGTATTTGAAGCTATTGCTAAAGTAATTGCAAGTAATTAAATGTAATTAGAATTAGGGATGCCAACTCACCCAGCTTGCTGGCCAGCTTCTGTTCATCGCGCATCGAATGGCTGGAGGATGCCTGGGAAATGCCGCTGGATTCGGTGCTGTGCATCAGCAGATTATTGATCTCCGCCTGATTGGCACGCAGACGCCTGCGCAGCTTGGGCATGTCGAAGGGCAGATCGCCCAGGTCAACGGAGGTGGCACTGCCCGAGGTGCAGGCCGCCTCCTGCTGCAGCGTCTTGCGACGTCGCAGCTTGGGCATATCGAAGGGCAAGTCGCGCAACTCCTGCGGCAGCGCCGAGGATCCAGCAGCACCCCCAACACCGCCCGCCGCTGTGGCCGCCGAAGAGATGCCCGCTGCCGCCGAAGAGGATGTGTCTGCAGCGCTGCCATTGCCCAGCTGCAGCTTGGGCAGCGTCAAGCGCTGCAACGCCAGAGTCGTTGGTTTGCCATCCTCGCGCGAATGCAAAGAGATGCCGCTGTCCGAGCCGAGCAGCTCGTCCGCCAGATGCAGCAGCGCCTTGTTGGGCGCCGCACCCGCTGCTCGCTGGCTGCCGCTGCGCTGCTGCTTCACCAGCAGCTGGACAGGCACAGAGGAGCTGCCGCCAGCAGCAGCAGCAGCAGCAGCCGTCACAGCAGCAGCATCTGTCGAGGACTCCTCCTGCAGGCTGGCTGTGCCAGCAGCTGTTGTCGCCGGTTGCTGCGACTGCTCGGAGGCCGGCTCCTGCGAGGACTTGTCCGATATGGGGCTAAGTATGTGCAGCTTGGAGTGCAGCAGGACAGGAGCACGCAGCGGATAGGCGACACTTGAGCTGGCGCTGGCACTGGCACTAGCGCTGGCGCTGTTGCTGCTCTCGGAACTGTGCGAGCTGAGCGAACTGGAGTGCCGGGATTCGGAGCTGGAGGTGCTGCGATTGCCTTCGCTGGTGCTGCTGCGCAACGACTCCATGCTGCCGCCACTCGAGGAGGTGGCAATGCTCTCGGTGGAGCTGTAGTTGTGCCTGGGCTTGGGCAAGTGCTGCTGCTGCTGCTGCTGCTGCTTGCCATGCTGCTGCTGACCGTGCTGCTGCTGTCCGTGCTGCTGCTGATGGTGATGATGGGCGCTGCGGCGCAGCTCCAGCACACGGCCCGACTCCAGCACAAAGCTGCGTGGGCGACGCGACGAAGCCGAGGTGGAGGCAACAGCCGAATTCGAGTTCGAGTTTGTTGAGGGCGGATTCACATAGGCGCTGTCGGTGAGACTGTTGTCGTTGCTGCTGGCGCACAGCTGCAACTGTTGCTGCTGCTGCTGCTGCTGGTGTTGCTGGTGTTGCTGGCGCAGCGATGACTGCAAGGGCAGCCGCAAGTCCCGCAGTCGCGGATGCGCCGGCTGCGCAGCTGGCAGATTTGGTGCGCTCTTAATGCTATTCATATAGCGCTCATGCTTGCCCGGAAACTTGATGGGCAGCGGCGCCGTCGATGGCGGCGAGGGCGTGTACCCACGCGCCGGCAACTGTTGCGATTGCTGCTGCTGCTGCTGCTGCTGTTGCTGCTGTTGTTGTTGTTGCTGGTGATTCTGATTCTGATTTTGATTCTGTTGATCGGCTGTTTGGCTTAGCTGCAACTGACTGAGCTCTGCCTGCACCTGCAGCACCACCTGACACTGTCCATCAGGCGACTCCTGCTGCTGCTGCTGCTGTTGCTGTTGCTGTTGCTGCTGCTGTTGCTGTTGTGGCTGCTGCTGTTGCAGCGCTTGATTTTTGCTATTCTTAGCGCGTTTGCATTCGAGACGGCTTTTACTTAGCGACTTGGACGGCACCGATAGCTCGTTGCCATTGCTGTTGCTGTTGAGCTGCAGCAAGACCGAGTGATTGGTGATGCGATCCACTTCATCGAGATCATCGTCCGACTTGGCTATCTTGCAATCGAAGGCCGTCTCATAGATTTGTCGTCGTCGACTTGCCATGTTGTCGGAATCGTATTCCTCACCCTCCTCGCCTTCCTCCTCCTCCTCCTCCTCCTGCTCCTCCTGCACCTCGTGCTGTGACAGCTCCTCCTGCCCTTTGGCAATTGTCTCCTTGTGCTGCTCCTCTAGCTTAATTGGCGGCGCACATTCAACGCATTCGTGCACGCCATGCGGATGCACGTAGAATATGCTGCGTGGCCTAAAGTATTCCTCCAGCTCATCCAGCTGCTCCTCATCGCCGTGGCCCCCCAGTCCAATTGTCTTGTTGGGCGTCGGTATGCAGGCTCCGCACACGGCTGCTGGGCCCAGCAGGCGGTGCGGCGGCATCGACTCGCAAGCTAAATCACCTACGCCCACGCCCACTCCTCCTGCTCCTCCTCCTCCAATTGCTGGCGGACAGCACTTGAGCAACTCTCCCTCGCCGGCGTCGCAATGTTGCAGCTGCAACTGCAACTCTCCGCTGCCAATGGGCAACTGTTGCCGCGGCTGGACGTTGCACGTCTTGCGCACGAGCGCCAAGGCACGCGCGTGCCACTCACGTCGCTTCAGGCACTCGCTGCAATCGGACTCCTCCGAGGTGCTGGTGCTGGGTGTCTCGCAGCGTATTATGCGCACGCCCTCCTCTGTGAAGCTGTAGCGCTTCGGTGTCGATTGCTCGGTTAGGCAGGTCGCCTCCTCGAGCTCGACGGGATCGTTGTCTAGTTCTGCCTCGTCAGCCTTTTGCTGCAGTTGCTCTTGCTCTTGCTGCTGCGGCTGTTGCTGCTGCTGCTGCTGCTGAGACTGTGGAGCATCGAGGCTGCTGCTCTTGCGATAGCCGCCCAGTCGATGGGGCTGTGTGAGCGTCTGCTGCGGCGGTTCGCTGGCCGTCGACTGGCGGCACTTTTGTTTCGCCTCGCGTTCGAGCGTCGGCTTCTCCTCCTCCTTGTCGCGAGTCTTGAGCAAGTCCGAGTAGTAGTACGGCGACGGCTGTCGCTTGCTGTGTTCCGCCTGGGCGACCGTCAATTTGCGTGGACTGCGCTGCAGTTGAGCGGGCAGCGGACGGACTAGATCATCCGAGATGCTATCCGGTGAATTGAGCAAAGCTCCAGCTCCAGCTCCAGCTACAACTGCTCCAGTTCCGGTTCCGGTTCCGGTTCCAGTTGCAGTAGTTGCTGGCGGTGCGGCACGCTCTACTTCCTCATCTATGTCCGCCTCCTCGTCGGAAGACTTCGGTGCCGAAGAGTCTGCAAGGGAAAAGATTTTGGTTTAGATGCTCTTCAATTGCTAAGAAGGAATCTAGATCTTTCTTTTCAGATCTAATACATACAAGAAATAGACAGCCCAGACCATTTAGGCCTGTACAAACCCTTGAGAGACCTAACCTAAATCTAATCCATAATCTTAACTAACCTCGTTTTTCATTATGTTAATCTTATTCCATTCATTCTGATTCCAGCTGCATCCTGCCTCAGTTATAACTTTAATCAAACTTTGATTTAGCTTGTAAATTAGACTTAATCCAATGTAATTCATGTCTTACCTCATCTAAATCACATCTATCATTAAACAAGCTCCAATCGAATCGCTCCCTAGCCTAACCCAGACAATTTCCTTAGACTAACCCTAGCTTCTGTCGATGCTATTTATATTCTATTACATAAATCCTATAACTAAAGATAATTCCTTTATCCCTCAACATCAAAACTCTTCTCAACAATTAATTTCAAAGGCTTCAACTGGACTTTAGTTGCATCAGCTCAAGCAAGTAGATGTCAATTAATCTTTCACTTTCATTTAAACATTTTATAGACCAACTCGAAACACTCTCTGTGGAAAGTCTAATTAACGTATTGAGGTGTTGGCATCTTAAAGTCATGGCTGACTCTACGCCAAGCCAGCGCGCTTTGTTTGTGGTCTTTTGCTAACAGCCAATGCAGACAATGTCCAAACTGTCAAGAACAATTTAGATGCTTGTCAGACTTGAGATTTTTGTTTATAATTACGAGAAATTAGACGCAAGTGCAGGCAGGCCAGCCCACAAAACCATTTGCTCTGTTGTAACTATCTTCGCCCAGTTAATTGAGTCGCCAGGCAAATGAGCCAAAGGTCTTAGTCAGTGAGTGAATTCCTTTTGCATTCCTGCATAGCTCCACATCCTTCGCGCACTTTTTGGCGCGTCTCTCTGTCGCAGTCTATTAGGCGCTTGGCTGCTCGACAATGCGTTACATGCTCTATCTAACCTCTTCTCACTCTGCTTCGCTCTCGCTCTCTTTGTCTGTATTACTTGCTCCTTGCGTCGCAGTCGAATGGCTGCCATTTGCCATTTAACGCCTGGCTGATCTCGGCAGTCGCAGCAGCAACCGCAGTTCGAGTTGTCTGCCAACTGCATCTAATTGCCACGCCCACAAAGTCACGGCTCTGGTTTTGTAAAAATACAGCTGATTTAGCTCTAGCTATAATTCTTACAAACCAAATGTTAGCTTTTTTGCTGCCTCCTAAAAGTATGCAACATTTTTTGCAACATTTTGTTAGCTACTGCGATTTGTTAAATTAAATGCTTTAGAAATCAATTTACTATAGAAACTGCTGCATGAACATAAAACTCCCGTTTTGTATGTTAATAAAGTCATTTACATATAAAGAATATATTTCTGCTAGCAACATGCTGTCAGCCATTGTTGCTGGCTTTAGCTGCTCGCTCTGTTTAATTCTAGGCTTTTGTTGCTAGCTGAAATGTTGCAAAGGCGTTGCTGCTGCTAGCTAATGTTGCTGATCATGACTTGGTTCGTAATTGTTGCTGCTGTTGTTGCTAGCTGCTTGTAGTTCTTAATAGCAAATGTTGCTAGCCTTGTATGTTGCTAGCTAATATTGCTGATCATGGTCTTATCTGGCAACTTATATTATTAGTAGCCATTGTTGCTAGCTGCTGCAGACTTTTGTTGCTTTTATCTTTGTGTATTATTGCAAGCATCAATTGACGCTAGTTGAAATGTTGCTAGCTGATGATATTGATATTGTTGCTAGCCAATGTTGCCACAGCTAGCTAATTGTTGCTGTCTTGTTGCTAGTATTGCGGCTCTAGCAATTGTTGCTAGCTTTTCTGATCGTATTGCTTCTAGGTATTGTTGCTAGCTCTGTTGTTGTTTATAGCTGAAATTGTTGCCAACTATTTATGTATATTGCTAGCTAATGTTGCTGATGACTAAATTTGCTATTCTTTTTGCTAACTATTATTGTTTTTATATTGCTCTCTAGCAATGCTGTTGCTGCTGCTGCTGCTGCTGCTGCTGCTGCTTTTTTCGGCTCACCTGAATTGTAGTGGCTGTTGCGTTTGTCCTTCTTGTGATTGCCGTTATTGTTGTTGTATGTGGAATGGCGATGCAGCAGTTGCTGCTGTTGTTGCTGCTGCTGTTGCTGCTGCAACTGTTGCTGATGTCCGCGCGGTGTTGGCAACGTTTGCAATTGCTGCTGCTGCTGCTGATGCTGTCGCTGTTTGTGCAACGGCGCCGAGCGACGTTTGGCTTTCTTGTGATAGACCTTCTTGTGCTGGCTGTGATGTCGCGTGTCCTTCGGATCGGAATAACCCTCAATTAGCTTCACTGAGGCTTGCTTGATGTTGCTGTTGGGCAACGGCGGATGCTGCAGTGTGCCGCGTTGCTGTTGCTGCGGTGCTGCTGGCAATGTGTTGTTGTTGTGCGCATGCAATTGCTGCTGCTGTTGCTGGCAAGTGTTGCTGCTGTTGCTGCTATTGTTGTTGTTGTTGTTGTTGTTGCTGCTGCTGCTGCCCAAAATAGTTGCCGTTGCAGTTGTCGCCTGACTGGGCAGCGTTGCCAAGGAGGCAAGCGGCGGCGGCGGCGGTGGCACAGCTGCTGCTGCTGCTGCTGCTGCTGTCGATTGCAGTTGCTGCTGTTGCTGTTGCTGTTGCGACGCTTGTTGGGCTTCGTTAAATGGCAGCTGTAAAAGCCAAATGCAAAAAGCGAATGAGTTAACATTTTGTACTTTTTTCTTGTTTCGATTTCGATTTCGCTTTCGCTTTTACGATTCTGCTGCTGCTTCTGCTTCTGCTTTTGTGGTTGCGACTAATTTGATTTGCGTTTCAATTCCAATTTGTTGGCGTTTAATTAAAATTTGTGCATGCGTCATGTGGTAAACGCCCACTGGGCGTGACCTGTGGTCGAAATGTGCGTGAGTGTGTGCGTGCGTGTGTGTGTGTGTGTGTGCGTGTTGAGGTCTCAGCCCATTGAACGCTTTAAGGGTTTCCCTTATCGCATGCAGGCAACAAAGTAAAAAAAAAAACACCAATCAAGTTGAACAAAAGAATAAAAAAAAAGTCATCCACCTGCCACCTGATTCCGCCTGAGGGTGAACAACAATCGAAAACGTTGCTGAACTAGTAACTCACATGAACCACATAACTAGTTCACATTTGAACTTATTGATCATGTTTAAATTGGAAACAAAGTGATGAAGTTGTCACGGATTAAATTCTCAATTGACGAATTTTTGGAAACTTGCAATTAAACACAATAATCAAATATGAATATTAGAATAGAACTTTTCTTGATTTAGTTATTGATTAAGCAAAAGTCAATAAAGTGATTATTGATTTCATCAATTTTATTAAATTAAGTTCATCTTTCTTTATGTATGTCTCTTTCGTTCTCTCTCTACTTTCTCAATAACATATTTTCCCACTGTACCTCTATCTCTCCTAGCTTTATAATTGCCTATTCTATTTTGCGTTCTCTCGTTCTCTCAGTCTCTCACTCTCTCTCTCTCACTCTCTCTCTCTCTCTGCCTCACTCACTCTCTCTCTCACACTCTCTCTCACTCACTCACTCTCTCTCTCTCTCTCTCACTCTCTCTCTCTCTCTCTTATTTTCTCTCTTTACCTTATTCTTACTATCATTTCCTTTTCAACTTTCCAACATCTCCCACTCCATGTCTTCACCTTTTTTTCTTGTTTGATCATTCTATCTCATTATTCTATCCTATGTCTCCACTTCTCTGTTATCTCTTCCCAATTTAATACTTTTCTTTTAGCTTATTTCATAAACCTAATTTTATCCCTATCTTACTATCTTCAATTCTCTCGCTCTCTCTCCTGCTTTCTCTTTCTCTCTCTCTCTATCTCTATCTCTCCCTCATTTGTCTTCGTATCTATATACCTATATAACTAACTTTCTTTTTCCCTCTCTCTCTCTCACTCTCTTTTATTTCTCTCATTCTCGCTTATTCTATTCTATCTCATTTTATTCGTATTATAATTATATCATATTATATATTTCACTACTCCTACATCTTTATCTCTCTCTCTCTCTCTCTCTCACAGTAGTCTCATATCATTCAGCTATTGTCATGTAGAAATCATATTCAATCCATTGCTTCCTCTTTCACAGTTGTTCAATTCTCTTGATTTCCGTTCATGTTCCGTACAAGTTCAGTTCAGTTCAGTTCAGTTCAGCATGGTTCAGCTGTTGTTCATCTTTTAGTTATGAGAGGAGACAATGTCCGACAGAGGATGACAAATAGCTGAACATTACAAAAGTGCAACAGCAGGTCGCACAAACAACGCCAGCAAATGACATTAACGTGTCCCTAATGTGCACACATTATAAACAGCACACACAGAGCAAGAGAGAGAGAGAATGTGAGAGAGAGAGAGAGAGGGAGGGAGAGTAAGTCGTAAATATGCGCATTATTGTTAAACATAAATTTCCGCTGCAATGGAGTGAGCCAGAGGTAGAGGGAGCTGAAAGCTGGCCATGTTGCATGTTGCGGAAATTGATGCCAAGACTGGCAGCTATAGGGGCTGTGGTGCTGAATATGTGTGTGTGTGTGTGTGTGTGGGTGTGTGTGGGTGTGTGTGGGTGTGTGGTAAGATGGAGGGTATTTGGGTGTCAGCTTACACTAAGCACTGGACGCTATTGTTGCTGGACTTTGAAATTGAAAGGAATTTTTAATTGAAACTCATAAATTAAGCCTCAACTGCGGCAGCTCATCGAATGAATGTGAGTGGAATACATGCACACCTATATGCATATATATATATATATATATATATGTATGTATATGTATATGTATATATATAGCCCCTGCTTAAGCGCCGCCAATCTAGTAGCAACGGCTTTGTTTGAGCTCACGTTGCCAGGACAGCGACAGCTGCTGCGGCTGCTGCTGCTGCTGCGGCTGCTGTTGCCACTGATAACTCAACTCAATTCAAATCTCATAAATGCAAGACAATACAAAATTTAAATACAAAACAAACACACATCAATACACACTCAATAAATGGCATATTTGTTTTGGGGTTGATCTTGAACCGTAAGCGCCATTTCATTTGGAGATGAGCGCGTGAGCGCCGAGTGAAACTATCGCATGTACGAAGCTTAGCTGCAGCTCAAGTTTAGTTAACTATGTTAACTATAATCTCAGCATATATTAAGTAGGCTAAGAGACAAATTGGAATATATCTCAATTTGCACAGCAAAAGTTATTCAATTATAGTTCTTGCTCTATCACAGACAGACGATGCGAAATGAAATAGTTTTTTTAAGATATTGTAAAGTCGTTCTCAAAGGTGAGAATGAGGAATTGCTAAGTTCTCTTTCAGATAATAGAAGATTGTACTGCAATGCTGAAAGTATATCAAAATTATAATAGATTATGTTAAGATGCAAACCTAGCTCGATAAGCCAACCAGATAAGCAGAATGAACTATCGCATATATCGCATAGCCTTTTCAACTGTTGAGCTCGACGAATCTTTCAAGTTACTCAAAAGAGAGCCAAAACAAGCTCTTAAGAGAGAGCCAAATCAAGCTCTCAGTTTATTCCACAGAAAATCGATTCATATCAAGCTATTACCATCAACATTATCGATAAATATTTGTATATCGATAGATAAACAAGTTTCTTGTATCTTTCGCTTTCTCTCTCTCATTCTCTTCTTCTTCTGCCTCTCTCAATCTCTCTCTCTCTCTCTCTCTCTCTCTCATTCTCTCTCTCTCTCTTTCTCTCTCCTTCTTGCTCTGTTCTTTAACTTCTTCTTGAAGCTTTGCTATTAATCGTCTTTTACTCCCATCTCCAAGTTGCCTCTGTGCTTGGGCCATTCGAAATGAAATCTTGCTCACATATTGTGCACACACACACACATGCACACATGAGCAAACACACACACACACATACACACACACTGCTCTTGCTCTTTAAATATTTGCCCTTGATTATTGGCAAACGTGAATTTTCATACACGACTTCGATTGGCTCCCGCCCACAAAATGTTGCTAACAATCAGTGCGAGGCGTGGCTGGGGTGAGAGACTTTTAGCTGGCAGGCTAGACAAACTACAATCAAAATGGTTAGATGAATGTGTATCTCAGTCTCTTTGTTCATGTGCAGCTTCAGCTACTTCTTCCCTCAGCTCTTTTGCTGCTGCTTCGTTGTTGTTGGCGCAGCAAACGTGATTTTTATGCGGCAACATTAATGAAAACGTTGCCAGATGATGTTGCGGCTGATGAAAATGTTTTTGCTGATACTCATCGCCCACATCATCATGATGCTGATGATGATGATGATGATGATTATGATTTGAAAGCAGACATAACTTAAGAGCTGTTTCGCCATTTTCTAAACACATGAACGAATTCTGTTCAGCTTTATGCTTAGCTAACAAGCATAGCTATCTCTCTCTCTCTCTCTCTCTCTCTCTCTCTTGCTCCCACCCACTCACTCACTCACTCCCACTCTCTCTCTCTGTCTGTGTGCTGCTGCCTAATGCTTTTCAGTAGTGTTTGCATACGCTAACCAAGCAAAAGCAAGCGAGCGAGCAACCAACAGGTATGCATAGCTTTGAAAACTCAGCTGAAAAAAAAAAAAAAAAAAACTTAAATCTTGAAAATTGTGCAGCTAAAAGGCTTTAGAGAATATACGGTATAATGATTTATAGAAATAACTATATATTATTATACATATATGCTTGGTAACTAGAAAAAGTTGTCGAATATAGATTATAAAACAAGTTTGTATATCTATCTAATCCTCGACTACTTTTGAGCATTCGAATAAACAAAACACATAAATCACAGATCAGAGATCTTCTGATAAACAAAGATATATAGTATATAGATATAGCTATATAGAGCTGATCATATAAGAGACTTGTGCAGCAGCAGAGTTCAAGCCAGTCTATTGTGAATGAAATAATATGGCAATGCCTTGACTAAAATAGTAAAATTTCGTTTCTATTCGATTCTATATAGTGGTTCTAGCTATAGATCTGCATACCTGCTTTACTACAACTGTCCATGGCAACTGTACTTGCTTTTTTTTGTATACCAAATTCCAGCTAGAATAGAGTTTAAGCTTTATGTGTCTTCAGTTGCAACTAAATCGAAATCTTATTCAAATTTCCAATACAATTTTCACACAAATTTAAGATGATTCAAGATCAAAGAGCAATATTTTTGCCACAGCTGCTGATTAACGATAACTTCAACAGCTAATCCAATGATTGTTATCGATAACAGCAGTTATCGTGTATGTACAGTTTCTTATCTGAACTTGTTTCGCTTAGCTTGCTAATAGGTCTTCTCATAGAGCATTCTCAATTCGTCTATTTGGCTTTTAACATGTCCTTAGTCTTATCCACCTCTCTCTACTCTCTACTCTCTACTCTCTACTCACTCTCTCTTATTTTGCTGTTGTTTCTAGTTTCTAAGCCAGACAATGCGTCGTATGAGTAATATGTGAGCTATGACAGCAAAGCAACAAGCAACCAAGGGTGCCCGCAGCCAAGTTATTGAAATCAACAAAAAGGCCACAGCAGCAGCAGCAGCTACACACACACAGCACACACACACAACAAACACATAGCCAGGTGGCTTTTGTTATGCTGTTGTTGATTTTTTCGCTGAGTTATCGCTGATATTGCTCCATGGAGAGTAATACAGGCTAAAGCTGGCAACGGGGCTCTGCCCAAGTGCACTTCACAATGCAGCCCAGACAGTGGCGCAGGCTACGTTGTATAGACGAAGTAAGGGGGCAACCGGCTATAGTGTAAAAGGGGCGGAGCGGTGCGGTGTGTGTGTGTGTTTGTTCGAATGTTTTTCATATCGCAAAAATGTCGCGCGCATTTGCCATTAAAACGTGTGCCGAAAAAAAAAGAAAAGAAAAACAACAACATTTCCAGCATTTATATGCCACACACACACACATAGAGAGTGAGAGAGAGTGAGAGAGAGAGAGAGAGGGAGGGAGAGAGAGACATCGCCTGCAGCTTTTTATATGTGAGCAGAGCACGCGTCGCGGCTGTTTACGCAAAACAAAAGTCATAAGATAAAAAATTACATTAATAACTGTAAAGCAGTGGGAGAGAGAAAGAGAGAGAGAGAGAGAGACAGAGAGAGATGGAAGTGTATGCCCAAATGGACATGGCATACATGGCAAACAGTTGAAGAGGCGCTAAACGTTAACGCTTTGGGCCATTGGCTCGGCTTAAATCGAATGTGAAAAGGGGAGCACTTAGCGGGGGCGAGACGCAAGCGTTGGGGGTGTGTGTGGCACTCAACTAAGACGGGGGAGGGGGGGCGAGAAATCGGCTTAGTGCTGTTAGGACCGTGGTGTAGAGCAGTTCATATCGAACAGCGCCAAGAGCTCGTTGCATTTCAATGCATGTGAACAGTTAGTAAAACGTTTACGAATTACTCATAATAGAGAGATGAATAAGTGAGATTAGAGAGAGGTGGAAATATATCAAAAGAAAGAGAGTGAGAGAGGGAGAGGTGTGTGTATATGCAGGCAGAGAGACAGGAGAGAGGAAAAGAAAAAGAGAGCGGAAGAAAGAAGACAGAGAAAGAGAGATCAAGAATGAATGAGATAGGGAGAACAAACAAGAAAGTGCAAGAGAGAAATAATTAAATATCGAAAGAATGACAGAGATAGGGCAAGAGAGAGATAGAGAGAGAGAGAGAGAGAGATAGAGAGAGAAAGAGAGAGAGAGAGAGAGAGAGAGAGAGAGAGGGAATAGGAAAAAGATCGCAAGAGAGTCAGAGAGTAAAGAAGAGAGAAAGAGAGAGAGAGAGAGAGAGAGAGAAAGAGAGAGAGAGAGAGAGCGAGAGCGAGAGAGAAGGAAAGAGAGAGAGGTAGAGTCATGAGATCGATATAGAAGAGAACAAGGATAACGAGAAGATGAAATTGGAGGCATATAGCAAGGAAGAGAAAGAGAAAGACAAAAACAGAGCGAGAGAGAGAGTGAACAAGAGAGAGTGTGAGAGGAAAAATGAGGATTACAGAGGATCTCTCTTTCCTTAGTCGTCTGCCAAAGTGAGATTGGGAGACAAAAAGGAATGAGAGCAAAGGGAAGGAAAAAAGAAGAAAATTGAGATATAAAGGTACACAGAGTTGAAGATAAAAGTAGAAAGATCAAGATGTAAACCATAGATGATATAAATAAAAGAGATATATTGTAGGTTGAAGAGATATATTGTACTATAAAGATTAATAGAGTTGAGTGAAAGTCTTGAAGACTATATAGAAAGCCAACTAGGAAAGACAAACTGAAAATAGATAGAGAAATGCCAAAAGTTGACAGCTAATTGATCGATAAACATGTTAAATTTGGCTAACAATGTTGCCTAATAAATATTCAATCACGCTCATTCAGTATTCACAGTGAATATTTGTGAATACGAATACGAATCGAATGTGAATATTTCAGCCATTATTGGCCAGTTCTATGCGAGGCAGCCACAGCACAATCTGCAAGCCAATGAAAACATTTGCTGCGCAATTTCGGTCACATTTACAACACTAACAAAAACACACACACACACACTAGCACACACTAGCACACACACACACACACTCACTCATTTGGTAGCTTGCGGCTAAACAAATTTCAATAAAAAGAAATTCAAGTGGCAAAGCAACATTTTTTATGCGCTGCCATAGAGACGCAGCAGCCGCTTTCACTCTCGCTTTCACTTTACGACCAATATGCAAAAGGACAATAACAACAACAATCAGCAACAACAGCAACACACAGGATAACAACGAGGCACAACAAAACACACAATACGAGCACAAATATTTCGCATACGGCCATAAAAACCGAAATTCCAAAAGCCCCAGACCAACACGAAAAAAAAAATAAATAAATAAAATAAAATGAGAGACAAAATACAAAGAGATTTTTACAATCGTCTATTACTGACTGCACAATACTCGTTCGAATCAGGCATGTACTCGAATATAATTGAAATGCGTCTGATTAAGCCTTGCGAAAGTCTGTTAGATACATGAATATAATCTGACATATGATACCTATAAAACTAGGTTCCTAAACCTAAAAGTCGTACTATTATTTACATACTACTATTTATTTCCATACATATACATATACGAATGCATATTTGGCTTCTACTACTTTAGTATCATTTACTCAGAGTGGTTTTTATATCTTGGTAATATGCCTCTTCAGTTCTAGTTTGAATCATCTCTCATTTCTCACACCGAGAGAGAGAGAGAGAGAAAGAGAGTGATTGCTGTTGCTGAACGTAGGCTCTGGTATTGTTATGTGAGAGTGAGATGGCTATTGAAGCTCTTTAGGCAGGCTCGTTAAAGCTGTCAGTGAACATGCGAGTCCTTCCAAAAGATCATAAAAATATGGCTAAACTAATGAAGTTCCGACATAGATATTGATATGTCTATATCTATATACAATCTATACGTCAGAAGGCTGCAGAAACAAATATAATCTCTATAAATTTCCAATTGTTAATGTCAAGTCGTTAACGCTATCGTCATCTATTGCTATCGCTAACTATTGCTATAGCTAGCAATTGCTTTTTATTGCTATCGTTAACTATCGCTATTTTTTGACTAACACTATCACACTATCGCTATCGCTATCGCTGTCAATATCTAATGCCATCGCTTTCTATTGCTATCGCTTTCTATTGCTATCTCTATCTATTGATATCTCCAACTATCGCTATCTATAACTATCGTTATTGTGTTCGCTGACAATATATATCGCTAAGGCTTTCTATTGCTATCGCTATCTATAGCTATCGCTAACAATCGCTGTCTATCGCTATCGCTATCTATTGATATCTCCAATTATCGCTATCTATTAATATCGCTATCGCTATCTATCGTTATTGCTCTCGCTATCTATCATAGACACAAGCAACTCGACTAAACCAATATGCTCGCTTCTCATCGTATTGAACGCGTATCTAAAAAAAAAAAAGACGGCGTAACGTTACTTTTTTGCGGACTCTCGAGATAACGGGCCGAGATTTTTGGCAGGCGGGGTTACGTGGCGCATGTGGAGCAGCGCCAAGGGGCAGAGGCAGCGCAACATTTGATTTGTGGCAACATTTGCTGCAGGCTCCTCGCACACGCTCTCTGCCCGCTGGCTGAGCTCTGCTCTCTCACTCTCTCCCTCCCTCTCTCTCTCACTCCCTCACTCACTCACTCACTCTCTCGCTCTATATATATATTTTCATAATACTTAGTATCTGAGGCCTTTTCAGCTTGCTTTTTTATGGCTGACCACCCGCTGGCCAGCAGCAGCTGTGAGAGGGGAGCTGAAGCTGGAGGGTTAGCTATTTGCTGTATTTTTTTCCAGCTATTTCGCAATATTTAGCCAATAGACTTTGTGCATTGTTTGAGCGACGCTTTGTTCGCTCCGGTTAAATAATCAAAAGGCTCGCAAATATGAGAACGGGAGGAGGATTTCCAGAGGACTCGAATATGGCGAGCAATGAGAAAAATGCCTTTCATGCTTTTCATTAGCGCATTGCTGATGCGCTCGACGTCCTCAACGTCCTCATCGCTGTCATCCTCATCGTCGGTGCGTGCAGTTTATCAATTAGCTGCCCAAGGGCAGTTAATTGCTTTTTACCAATGCCAGCCCCCAGCCCCCAGCTCCAATTCCAACTTCAACTTCAATTCCAACTCCAACTCCTGTTGCAACTCCCACTTCAAAGTCTGTCAAAGATTTTATTCATTCCATTGAAAGCTTTAATGCTGCAGCAGCTGCCTACATAAAGTCGAGCTGTTTACACAAACAGAAGCACACGCAAAAGTTCATGAACTGGTTCATTTAACGACAAGTAAAAGAGTCACTCACAACCATTTTATTACGTAAATTCTTGCAAAAGCTTTCATTAACTTGGAATTAAGAGAAGTTATCCAATATCGAAAATATTTTTTGTGAATTTAATTCAGATATCGAGCTTAGGTAGAGTGTTCAAGGAGTCTCTAAATTCTCATTCTGCTAATGATATAGACGAGTCAGATGGACAGAAGAAGACCTAATCGACTCAGCTCATCGTTCTGCTTAAGTATATATGTATATATATATATTATAGACTACGCCACGCCTCCTTCTGCCTGATATAAGCATGTGTCAATAGTTTCTGGCTTCTTTAGCTAGATTGTAAAATGGTGGGAATTGTTAGACTTTTGCTCAAGTGATAAAAGTGACTGAACTAGAACTAGTAAATGGAGTTGAAATCAAAATAAACCGTTCAAAAATGCAATTGCCAACTATCTATGAAGTTTAAACTTTCCACAAAGTTCAATTTGCTTTGCTAGTACTTGCTTTTAGTTCAGTTCATGCAAAACTAGTTCATTTATAGTTTAATCTCTCAATATCGGCATTTTACTAACTTTGAAAATACTTTAAAATTAACATAATATCAACATGAATATTAATTACAAGTTGGAACTAGTTCATTGTTGAGCTATACTTACAAATTCAGTTTGTGGACTCGGCGCTATCCAATGCTCCGGATTCGTTGGTATTGCCTCGGCCAGGCAGGGATCGAAACTGGACGGTCGTTTCTTAACAAAGTCTACAGGCAGGCTGTAATCATCACAGATGGCAATCTGCAAGAGACAGAGAAAGAGAGAGAGAGAGAATAGGTTAGAGAATGAGCGGGTAGAGAGCGAGAGGCTTCACGCAATTTGTATGCTAAAAATAACAATTTCAAGTTGAGCTAAAGAACGCGACGCACATACGCCAAGTGCTGCCAGCTGTGCTTACATAGAACAAAAGAGGGAAAGAGAGAGAGAGAGAGAGAGAGAGAGAGAGAAAGGGAGAGAAAGAGGAGAACATGCTGCGTCATCAAAAGTGTTGAAGCACAATGGCTAAATTACAGTTACAATTAAAAATGGCGACGCCGTTGGAAATCTGTTTGTCAAGTGCACAGTCGACCAGGTGGGCGGGCCCTTAGATTGAGCGACAGTGGGCGTGGCAGTGCACAATATGGAAATCTACAAAGCAACAACAATTAATGCTGAAGTGTATGGAAAAGTGCATGGAAAGCGAGAGGAGGCGATTATAATAATGAGGAAGAAAAGAATCTGAATAACGAATATGAATATCTCTAGCATGTATCTGTATCTGTATCTGTATCTGTATCTGTATCTGTATCTGTATCTGTATCTGTATCTGTATCTGTATCTGTATCTGTATCTGTATCTGTATCTGTATCTGTATCTGTATCTGTATCTGTATCTGTATCTGTATCTGTATCTGTATCTGTATCTGTATCTGTATCTGTATCTGTATCTGTATCTGTATCTGTATCTGTATCTGTATCTGTATCTGTATCTGTATCTGTATCTGTATCTGTATCTGTATCTGTATCTGTATCTGTATCTGTATCTGTATCTGTATCTGTATCTGTATCTGTATCTGTATCTGTATCTGTATCTGTATCTGTATCTGTATCTGTATCTGTATCTGTATCTGTATCTGTATCTGTATCTGTATCTGTATCTGTATCTGTATCTGTATCTGTATCTGTATCTGTATCTGTATCTGTATCTGTATCTGTATCTGTATCTGTATCTGTATCTGTATCTGTATCTGTATCTGTATCTGTATCTGTATCTGTATCTGTATCTGTATCTGTATCTGTATCTGTATCTGTATCTGTATCTGTATCTGTATCTGTATCTGTATCTGTATCTGTATCTGTATCTGTATCTGTATCTGTATCTGTATCTGTATCTGTATCTGTATCTGTATCTGTATCTGTATCTGTATCTGTATCTGTATCTGTATCTGTATATGTATCTGTATCTGTATCTGTATCTGTATCTGTATCTGTATCTGTATCTGTATCTGTATCTGTATCTGTATCTGTATCTGTATCTGTATCTGTATCTGTATCTGTATCTGTATCTGTATCTGTATCTGTATCTGTATCTGTATCTGTATCTGTATCTGTATCTGTATCTGTATCTGTATCTGTATCTGTATCTGTATCTGTATCTGTATCTGTATCTGTATCTGTATCTGTATCTGTATCTGTATCTGTATCTGTATCTGTATCTGTATCTGTATCTGTATCTGTATCTGTATCTGTATCTGTATCTGTATCTGTATCTGTATCTGTATCTGTATCTGTATCTGTATCTGTATCTGTATCTGTATCTGTATCTGTATCTGTATCTGTATCTGTATCTGTATCTGTATCTGTATCTGTATCTGTATCTGTATCTGTATCTGTATCTGTATCTGTATCTGTATCTGTATCTGTATCTGTATCTGTATCTGTATCTGTATCTGTATCTGTATCTGTATCTGTATCTGTATCTGTATCTGTATCTGTATCTGTATCTGTATCTGTATCTGTATCTGTATCTGTATCTGTATCTGTATCTGTATCTGTATCTGTATCTGTATCTGTATCTGTATCTGTATCTGTATCTGTATCTGTATCTGTATCTGTATCTGTATCTGTATCTGTATCTGTATCTGTATCTGTATCTGTATCTGTATCTGTATCTGTATCTGTATCTGTATCTGTATCTGTATCTGTATCTGTATCTGTATCTGTATCTGTATCTGTATCTGTATCTGTATCTGTATCTGTATCTGTATCTGTATCTGTATCTGTATCTGTATATGTATCTGTATCTGTATCTGTATCTGTATCTGTATCTGTATCTGTATCTGTATCTGTATCTGTATCTGTATCTGTATCTGTATCTGTATCTGTATCTGTATCTGTATCTGTATCTGTATCTGTATCTGTATCTGTATCTGTATCTGTATCTGTATCTGTATCTGTATCTGTATCTGTATCTGTATCTGTATCTGTATCTGTATCTGTATCTGTATCTGTATCTGTATCTGTATCTGTATCTGTATCTGTATCTGTATCTGTATCTGTATCTGTATCTGTATCTGTATCTGTATCTGTATCTGTATCTGTATCTGTATCTGTATCTGTATCTGTATCTGTATCTGTATCTGTATCTGTATCTGTATCTGTATCTGTATCTGTATCTGTATCTGTATCTGTATCTGTATCTGTATCTGTATCTGTATCTGTATCTGTATCTGTATCTGTATCTGTATCTGTATCTGTATCTGTATCTGTATCTGTATCTGTATCTGTATCTGTATCTGTATCTGTATCTGTATCTGTATCTGTATCTGTATCTGTATCTGTATCTGTATCTGTATCTGTATCTGTATCTGTATCTGTATCTGTATCTGTATCTGTATCTGTATCTGTATCTGTATCTGTATCTGTATCTGTATCTGTATCTGTATCTGTATCTGTATCTGTATCTGTATCTGTATCTGTATCTGTATCTGTATCTGTATCTGTATCTGTATCTGTATCTGTATCTGTATCTGTATCTGTATCTGTATCTGTATCTGTATCTGTATCTGTATCTGTATCTGTATCTGTATCTGTATCTGTATCTGTATCTGTATCTGTATCTGTATCTGTATCTGTATCTGTATCTGTTATCTGTATCTGTATCTGTATCTGTATCTCTCTCTCTCTCTCTCTCTCTCTCTCTCTCTATCTATCTAATTTATCTTTATCTCTGTCACTAGATTATTCCTAATGTAATTCACTTATAGCTACCTCAAAGTACAATTGTAGGCGATAAAGTTGACGACAATTGCGACAATACCATTCCATGCCGGAGCCGGAACTGAAACCGGATTCGGCACTTGGACCCAAACCTGAGCCAGAGCCCAAGCCAAAGCCTGAACTCGAACCGTAGCCATAGCCGAAGCTGGGAAAGTTTGTGTCAAAGTTGTTGGAGCTGCTGCGTCGTAACTCACGCGCCAGCTCCCGTGGGACGGCGGCGCAGGTGGCGTGATAGGGCCGGGCACAGGGACCGGCGCACACAACGTAATCCTCCTCGCCGGCACTAAAATCAATCCAGCAGCGACGACAGAACATGGCTGCTAATAATTTTATCTGCCAGACAGACAAACACTTAAGAAAATTACGAAAAAAAAAGGACGATGCGAACGCCTTGCGAAAGGAGTAAAGACTCAGCTCAGGTGTTGACAGGTGCACGGGCGGCGCGGCACTGAGCTAAGAACTTTAACTGAAATCCAAATGCAGCTACGGATAAAACTTTTCCCAGCCAAGGAAATGAATGTGAAGGCTGCAGTTGCAGCTGCAGCTGCTTTGGCTTCAGCTTTTGGTTCTACTTCTGCTTCTGCTTGTGCCTGAGTTTTGCGCTGTGGCCTTTGGGGCATTGCTTTGAAATTGAAAGGCCAATCATAGTGAATGAAGGCAGTTGGTTAGTGTGCATAATGTGCCACAATCACCTCTACCCCCCCCCCCCCTCACTCTGCCCACCGCACCATTCATAATCTGCTCTGCTCGCGCCATGAAGTATGCAAGAGATTCTTAACGAGCCAAAAGGTGTATCTGGATTCAGATTGAAGCTGAAGAAGATATTATGTTTGTTATGAAGAAGAAAGAGCAGGAGAGAGACAGACAGAGAGAGAGACAAAGAGAGTAGGGATAATTGAAATAGACGGAGTGTTTTTTCAAGTGGGGAAAAAGGGCAGCGATAGCGATGCAGAGAGTTTGAGAAAGAGATAGACAAATATATGATAAAAGTGAGGAAGAATGAATTGAGATAATGAAAGAGATAAACAAGAATATGTATAAAGTGAGGAATAATATCAGAGACAGAGAGAAGAAGAAAGAGAAAGAGAGAGAGAGAGAGATAATGAGAGAGAAAGAGACAAAAAAATTGACGTGAAAATAAGAGAGAAAGAGACAAAGAATTGAAA
Organism: Drosophila stalkeri; assembly: GCA_035047405.1. Taxonomy (NCBI): domain Eukaryota; kingdom Metazoa; phylum Arthropoda; class Insecta; order Diptera; family Drosophilidae; genus Drosophila; species Drosophila stalkeri. Next base: position 27,537,582 of record JAWNPR010000061.1, read on the forward strand.
TGAAAATAAGAGACAGAGAATAAGAACTCATAATACAGATGAGATTGACTGAGTGAGAAAGAAAAGAACAAGAGAGATAGTGAGAAAGAATAATAAATGTAGAAAGACTGAGAAAGAGAGTGAGAGAGTGAATGATAAATATAAGGGTACAGAGAGAAAGAAAGAGGGAAAGAGAGAGAGAGAGAGAGCAATATAGAGAACGATAAATGCAGAAGGACAGAGAGAGAGAGAGAGAGAGAGAGATTACTTTATATATTAAAATAAAGAAAAAAGAGATAAAGCGATATAGAGAGATAGATAGATATATAGATAGAGAGAGATAGAGAGATAGATAGAGAGAGGGGGATGAAAGCTAGAGAAATATATAGGAACAGATATGAATAGAATGAGAAAGAGAACATGATTTTATATATTGATATATTAAATTACATATATAGTTAAGATCTAGTTAGACAAGAAGAGAGACAGAACAAGATACAGTTTACAGATACAGATATCAGAAATCATTCGAAAACTTTTGCTATCCGATTTATTGAATGGAAATGCAGACTAGCTTCTCGCACCACTTTACAACACTAGATTAGCTTGCTTAGCAAGGCTAGCTACTGTACAATTACAGGGCATTGGGTAAGTCTATGCCATGGCGCAGCCGATGAGTCATCGTTGATTCGTTGAGACAGGCGAGCTGCCTCATTGGCCTGTGCAAAGCAGCTGCTCTGATTGCCAAGTTAGTTGGCTTTGATGTGAGCCCATAAAAAATGCATAACCCAAGCGAAAAGCAAAGTCAAAGGCAATGAAAGCAAGAGGCGAAGGCAAAGCTAAGCAGTCAGCCGTTGGCTGGCACGTGGCCACAATACAGTGAGCACCTGCAGCGGGCAGCGCCTACACCTGCCGCCTGCCACCTGTCGCCCCCGCCTTAAGTAAAATAGCTCGACTCGTTGTCGTCTGCTGCTTCGAGTAAATATCATAAATTTTAAAGGCGGCGTTAATGCGGTGCTCGTTTCAGTTTCAGTTTCGGTTTCAGTTTCGCAACGTTGCACGCTGCAAGTTGTTAGCTCGCTGGCATAGCCTTGATGCCACAGTCATAGCCATAGCTAGAGCACAACACTGCCGCATAACCGCAGGCACTTTGGCAACGCGCCCAAGCCCCAATCCCAGTCCCATCATCCATCCGGCCAGCCCGAGCCGCACACAAAAGACACCAAATGCAAAAGCCCAACACGGGCCACGACTTTGCTCAGCCACTGTCTGTGGCCACATGTTGCCACATGCCACATTTGCTTTGACACACTTTGTCCCTCTGCCAGTGTGTGTGTGTGTGTGCTGGCCAGGAAATATAAACTGGCTGGCTTGGCTAGCTTTACCTCACTTCCTCTCTATCTCTCTCCCTCTCCCTCTCTCTCTCTCAAGCCACTCCCACTCTCTTTCTTTGGCTCCCTTTGTAGCATATTGCGCTGATTGCAGCATCCAAACCAAACAGAAACCTGACAAAAGCTTAGCTATGCGCGACTCTGTGTGTGTGTGTGTGTGTGTGTGTTGTGTGTGTGTGGGTGTTGCATTGACAGCATTGCTAGTCCATTTGGTAGCCTTCAAAATGGCGTTAGACTCTTTGACATTTACATCAAACTGCTGCAGTCTGGCAACGCTGCAAAACAGTGTTGCCAACAGCAATAATTTAGTAAATTCCAAAATTGTTATAAACATGAATTTGGCAACTTCATTGCAAAGTGCATGTCATCTTTGTCAGCAGATTTCAGCAAGTTTCAAGATTATCTATTATTAATCTAAATGGGAGTTACGCCTAGAGCACTTTTAATATAGTCAATATGGCATTTGCAATGTGATTCAAGTCTATGTCAGCTAACAGCTACTAAAGCCTATCTGGCTAGCTTATAAATCTACAATAGTTTAGTTGGCGCTTAAGCTGTGACAACTTAAGCTGCAGCTTTATTGTATTACACTCTTTTTACAGGGTATATTATTGTTGTTAAGCTGAGAGTAGTAGCGTATAAAGAGCTGCCTTGTTAAAGAAGTATTAAAGGAATTGCTCAGACTGTCGAACTAAGACTCAACTCTATGGCTTAGAGTTGATAAATAGAATTGATATTCTATCTGGATAGCTTGGGCGTAAGACTAAGAGCATGCAAAAGCTAAAGCAACCTACTCGGATCTATCGTATATGTATATATATGTATATATACGTATATATACTATATATTACTATAGTATTTTCGCATCTGCAAATCTGTTTAATATTGAAGTCCTTCAAAACTAAGAAATCCTTGCTGAATGATCTATGCAATGTCTTAGGCTTGTCTGCTAGTCAAGGTATCTGCCAGTCGTGCATACCCCACTGCATTGTACTTACTATAACGTTTGTTTTGGCTTTAGTTTTGCACTTGACAAGTTAACCCTAACCTAACCCTAACCTAACCCCAGGCAACAGCTTGACCTAGCTGACTGACTATTCGTGTTATTATTGTTATCCTTGTTGTTGTTGTTATCCTGTTGTTGCTGTTGTCCGAATAGCTGTCAAAGTCGCGCACACTAATTGCAATTAGCTGGCAACTGAATCACACACACACACACACAAACACACACACACACACACCTCAAAGAGATACGTTAGCTGCTGCAGGCTTTGGCTTTAGCTTTGCTGCTTGATTGATTGATTGATCGACTGTTTAGCTGATTGATTGAGCGAGCGATGCATGTGCGTGGCAGCGGACACTTTCAACTATCAAGCCAAATGGCTTCACTCTGCCTGGCCTTTAACACGCTCAATTGATTTGTTTGCTCTGGGGCACAATTACAGGTAAATTTCCACCTCACCTCAGCTCAACACAGGGCTCGCCCCAAGCCGTTGCCCCCACCTATCCCCCCTTGTGCTTTATACATTTTATTTATATACAACATTGCAGCATTATTTTCCTCGCATGTGCATTGTGCGGTGCGGTGAGTTTGCTGCATTTATACTATATGCAATACCCTGTAATACGACTGACTTTAAATGGGGTATATCGATGGGGTAACTGAAGACATTGGAGAGTTCATTAAACTTCTTTTACATTCAATTGCTATGCAGTTCAACAAGTTTTCTATTCTTTGCTTTTCTTCTTTTCTTTTTTTTACGAGGTATTCTCTTAGTCGTGCATTGCACATCTGTGCATATTTATGCCCGTTTTTTGTTTGTTTGTTTGTTTGTTTGGTTTTTTGTAATTTTTGCTGTACTTCAAGTGCAGGCCATTAAAAATGGCCGTCAATGAGACATTTGGGAGCACAAAGTTTCAAGTGGGGGTGGGGCAAGGGCTGAAGGCGTGGCTGATACAAAAGTCAACTGCAAACGGCGCACTGTGCACGGTCCACAGGCTTTACGGCTCTGGGACGTTGGGTACGCTGGGATTGTTTGAAGGGTGTCATCGCTTGGCTGACTGCTGATGTTGAGCGGCTGCTGTCGGCTTTTTGGGTGGCTGCACCCTGGGGGTTGTGCGCCATAAATTTTAATTAAATATTTGTGTATGTATGTATGTGTGTGTGTGTATGTGTGTGTGTGTGATCGAAAGGATCCTCTGAGCAGCACCTGACCTAACCTGACGACGACTTTGCGCTTGGCTCAATAAATTTGATTTGCGTCGCGCAACCACCAAAGTCAAAAGCAGATGCACAGCCTAACCAAGTGTGGCAGCCACCATAAAGGGGGTTGCACAGACAGACAGGCAGGCAGACAGAGAGAGAGAGAGAGACGGTGAGAGAGAGACAGGGAGAGAGACGCATCTTTCGTGCAACACATAAATTGTTTGCTATGCAAACTGAATCTAAATTGTAAAATGAAATTAAACAAATATAAACTGAATAGCAACGACTGCGCAATACTCGCTCAGCATATGCAAGAACAAATCAAAATATTTTATTAAACTAACAATATTAAATCAAGCTCCATAAATAGCTTGAGTTAGACACAGAAAGTTTCAAGCTACCTGAACTTGACACGAAACATGCGTGCAAGCATTTATCGATAACTTGCATTTGAGCTGCAATTAAAGTTATCGATAAACAGCAACTGCTGAAATACTGTTGGAGATCGTTGAATGTATTGAAAATGTATTGAAAATTTAAATAAGTTTTTGACTTAGCAGACTTTAGCTTTAGCTAAGCTCTAGGTCGAACGACAGAGAGAATTCGATATAGCCAAAAGCAGCTAGAGACACAATTCGATTGTCAATAAAAAACAACAGCTCATATATGGACTATACCTTATATATGTTTCTATATTCAATTGCCATGTCATTCATGCACTCATATCAAGCAAGACTCTACACTCTACTCAAAAACCAATATGCTTTCTCGCTTTGCCATTGCTTGGGCGAGCATAAATGGCGTGGGTCAAACCATAAAATAAATAAATTCATTTGTGGCCGCTGGCCAAGGCCGACAGGGCCGAGAGGGCCGAGAGTTTTAAATGCTCGCAATTGTACACATGTTGACAAATGTGCGCCACCTCTCGCTCACACACACACACACACACACACATGACCTCTCTCTCCCACTCGCCCACTTCCTGTTTGGCTACACTACACGACGACGACACTCGACGCCTCGAAACCCTTTTCTTTTTTTTTTTGCCACTACAGTTGAGCGAACATTGTGAAAATTTTCTGTTCTGCTTGTGGGAGCAGAAGTTGAGCGCCAAAGGGGGAGCGATTGCAGCTGGGGAGCTGGAGAGGATTGGCTGGTGCCTCATGTTGTTTGCATTTGTAGTTCTCTCTTCTTCTCCCTTTTTTTTTTGTGAACTTTGCAGAAATGCAGTGACCGGAAAGTTGTAATATCCAATCGCCACTTTATTTGCGAACTGCAGAGTCTACAATATACCAATCCACCCCACAGTTCGGCGATTATTGATGGGGCGGGAGTTCATTTAAATGGGCATTACGTGGCTGAAAACCAAATGGAATCAATGCACACATGAAACGACAATTCGAATTGTTCGAATTTGTGTGGCCATTCACATGAATATGAATGTAATTCAGATTTAACGAGCGCCATTCCGATTGCCCAGTTGGGGCCGGACATAACCTAATACTAACTGCACGCTTACATAACCTCACAATTCGTTGGGGCAATTGTAGAACTGTAGAACTGTACGTATATAAAGCGCTATATTTAGGCTTAATCATTGTTAAATTCTAAACTAGATGCAGCCTAGAGTTATATACCAGGATAAAAGGCATTATATTGATTATTGATATCATAATATAAGTTTCTATATATTTATATTTTCCCTGTTGAATTAAGAGACTTGAAACATTCAATATTTTCATAAAAATATAAATTTCATTTGGGTCTCTGCCTATTAGGGGCGTGGCAATTCGAAATATATATTCAAAAATCTCTATAGATAGAATCTTTAAGAATCTAGCAGCAAATGGACTTACTGAAGAAAGATCTATTCTATGGTATATATACTAGTAGTATATACGACATGGCATAACGATAGAAATTTATATCTTTTACAGCTCTAGACCAAATATCATATATTGATAAAACCATTTTAGCCTAGCAAATCTGAAAAATATTAATATTTAATCACCTTCAAATTACATAAATGCCTTGACATTGATTTTTTGATTACTTCTCTAGAAAAGCTTCTAGAGTCTCATGAAAAGTGACTGGACTAGCAATAATGTTAGCAACTATGTTAAATTCCATGTATATGTTAACCTCACTTTTAACTCTATTATTGAGATATTGGCTTTGTCTCAGTTGTTCAACGCGCTTAGTTTTGTCTGCAAACCAAAGATTGAATGTTCTCGATGTCAATAACAACATAAGCTCAGCTCAACTGACACAACACATAACCACAATTTTGATTGAAGTTATGCAATCAACTGACCCCAAATCAATTGCAATTTTCTTGTTTTCTTTATATGGGGAGAGAGAGAGAGAGAGAGAGAGAGAGAGAAAAAACATATATATTGTTAAGCGCAATGAATAGTCTTGTCAAGTGTTGCTAGTGCCCAGATATCGCTAAACTTTAGTGTATCGATAATTAATTTAATTTCACTATTATCGATAAGTATCGATACATAAAATTCAACATGCAGAGCACAACAATTTGATAGCGAAAGTTTCTACAGATTTGCTTGTCATAATTACACTGTAAGCTCCATTAATTTCATGACGATACAAACTTCTGTCATTAAAAGTTTCAGCAGCAGCTGTGTCCACAGCTCTGGGTATCCGCTAGTCGGATATACCCATATTGAGCTCTTCCCTTACTTGTGTTTTTTCTACAAATTTTCAATTTAGACTTTGGTCAGCATTTCAATCTAGTTCTTAGCATTCTATTTACATAGCTAACCTCAAATATTTCTCTCAATTTTTGCAATCACCAAATTTCGATTACTGCAAATCAGAATCGCATGTAACGTCTGTGGTAGAGAGAGGGGGAGAGAATGTGTGTGTGTGTGTCACCACACGAGCCACAACCACCCAAAAACTATACCCTCTAAATATATACAGCCAGTAGTGGATGGGGGAGTGGGTGATAGTATGTGGGGTGATGGAGCATATGGGTCCAATTACTCAGCACATCCGGCATTTCCTTAGCCTTGGACGGGTAGCGACTCGCTTCGGCCTCATCATCGGCGCACGAGGAGCGCATCAACAAACACTTCACGCCTGACATTTGACAAGACGTTGCCGGGGACATTGCTTACGGGACGGTCGTGACGTCTACAAAAATCCAAATGCCAAAAAATGGCAATAATATTTTTATGGGCATAAATAATACAGCACATGGAGGGTGGAATTTTTACATCAATTCAGTTTTTCACGCCATTTTCATGCACAGCAAGCGCTCGGGAAATAGCAAGAGAGAGAGGGAGAGAGAGAGAGATGGAGAGGGGATAGTGGGTTAGGGTTTGACGTTTGGGACATGGGGTTTGGTTACACTGGCTAACCGCACGCATTTAATGTTGGCAAAGTCGATTAAGCGCCGTCCGTCCTTCAGACAAAAGCCAAGCAAAAGCATCTGCTAAACGGGCAGAGTGGAAGCGGAAGAGTCTAAAGGAGAGGGAACAATAAGAAGAAGCAGACGAAGTAGCTAAAGTAGCTGAAGAGCGGGGAAGGTGGCGATAAACAAGGCCAAAAGCGCGTTAAACTACAAAACTTAAATAGCGAATTGCTGCTGCTGCTGCTGCTGCTGCTGCTGCTGCTGCTGCTGCTGCTCCTCCTGCTGATGCCATTAATGCTGTCCATGAGTCAGCGATTCAAAAACAACAAAGAATGTCGGGTAAACGGGTGTGATCGACTATCGGATATACTGAACAAAGTTTACTTTAATTGTCTACAAATGAGATTATATATAAGACTCTGGAAAGAATAGACTTTATCAGTGGAAACAGAAGAGCGTGAGGATGAGGGAACAATAAGAAGAAACAGACGAAGTAGCTGAAGTAGCTCTGGCTAACTTAAAAGATTCACAACTTAACAGCAGAAACTCTACATTAATTTATATCGATAAAGAAAGCTATCGATTTTTCTAAAAGCACTTGCTCACTGCAGAGATCGACGACGGGCAAAGGAGAAGTCAGGAGGAGGAGGACAAAAACACAGATAGCAAAAGCCTAGATCTAAACTCTCTTTAGCTACGCCTTAAAATGCCTTCTACTTCTACTATATAAATGAGTACATAACTTATATACCCCGTTTACATACTTTCATTGGTTGCAACCTCAAGTGCAAAGAATTCCTAGAGGTCGCCCTCACTCAAAAGGCTTCGACCACTTCACCCTTAGTCAGTCGCCTTAGACTTGTGTCGTCGTCGTCCTCATTATGAGTTGTGAGTGCAAAACAATTTAAGAAATTGCTTTGCCAAGAAGTTGACTATAATATACATATATATGTATAGGGGTAAAGTTAACTTAGTTAAGTTCAAGTCTATGAAGACAAACTATATGCAACTGCTGACAGGAAAAGTGAGAGCATATGCGATATACCCAGATTAGATTAGCTGTCTGAGTTACCTCGCTATATGTAAGCCTGAGTAAGGTGGGAATTCACAATTTCCACAAGCGCAACCTCTTGACTTCTAGCTGTATAACTTTAATAGAGTTAAAACTAACTGAATGAAAGCTATACATAAAATATAAGTTCAAGATGCAATAAATCCTACAATTTCAATCAACAAATCGCAATCTTAAACACAACTTAACACATCTCCAATTTCAAGCCATTGAGAATTGCATAGAAAAGCCTTAAAGAAAACAGCTTTCAATATAAGACTATTTCGCTTGGGCATTGCAAAGATGTTAAAAACAATCAGGACTTATTCATTCAAGCTAAAAGTAAACATGAGAATCGCATAGAGAGGCGACAAATAACACATTAATTCTATAGCCAGCCTTATGCTGGCTGCTGCCGTTATACAACGGTTCCACTCTCTATTAATACCGTTTGGCTTCAATTTCGATTAAAATTTCGCTAAAATTATTGTAAAGTGGAAAAATAAAGCTGAAAATTGTGCCTACGGCTTAATTTGCAGTCTTGAAATCAGCCAAGGAAAATATTTACGGAATTTCATTTATGAATTTCCACTCGAGGGGTTAAAACGATGCGGCGGCTTACGGGCTTCGGTTTGGGTTTGGGTTTGGGTTTGGCTTTGGGTATGGGTTTTGGGGCCATGCTCTAGAGGGGGTTGCACCATATTTCTTGGCAACAAAACACCAAACGCATAATGCTAAACAAATAATAAAAAAAAAACATATACATATATATATTTCTATGTATATATATATATATACATATGTATGTAGATATGAAGCAATTGAGAGCCCTAAAGGCAATGGCAAGGCAAATAAACGCGTCGCATGTTGTGTGTCTCCACGTTACTTGATAATATGAGAAAGGCAGCAAAAGAAGAAGAAGAAAAAGAAGCAGCAGCAAGAGAGATAGCAAAGGTTAGGGGTTGGGGGCGGCTGTTGGCTTGGTTGCCTTTGGGTTGCTTTTGGAGGTCCTTTGGGTGGTTGGTTTCTCGGCTGCTTCTTCTTCATACTTTTTTTTTAAGTGTGGCATCATCGTCAACAGCGCTGACAGGTGGTTTTGGCAAATGATTTTGATGCCCATATTCAAAGTGACGAGCTGACAAACCAACAACTGAGCCGTGGCGATAATGATAGAGGGAGAGAGCAATAGGGCGATAGAATGTTAGAGCGTGAGCGAGTGCGAAACTTAAGCCAAAAGCTAAAGCCTTGGCTAAGCCCTAGCCAAAAATAAAAGTAAATATTTTTATTTTGCTGCCGACTCGAAGGTGTGTGTGTGTGCGAGTGTGTGTGTGTGTGTGTGTACATAGCACAGCTCATTAAATCCAAATCAGCTTAGCAGCAACTTGAACAGCTGCAGCAACAGCAGCAGCTTCAGAGAACGAGGCAAGACTCAAGTGCCACAATTGTTATGATTGAATTGGCTTAGCAACGAATTGCTAATACCCTGTAATAATAATAAATGTATAACATAATGCGCTAAGCTAATATATAATTAACTCAAACTTCAGTTATCTCTAGATAAATCTGCCCAACATTTATACGTTTCCTTAACCGACTAAAGCGCTAGATAGATATTTGTAGTCCCTAGTAGGATTCTGTACACAACACTTTTGTGTATACCCAAATTTTATTAAAAATAAAGTATCTCATATAAATTTAATTAATCTAGATAAATCATTATCTATCTACATGGAGTCTATCTAAATGTATCTTCATTTGCTTCCTCAAAGCTATCAAGTTTTGCTCAATTGGTTTCATATACCTTTAGCTACCCTTACATCATTCTCAAACCTCTCATAATATGTCTAGCACAACCAAAGCTGCAATTAAATGGACACGCCTACACACACACACACACATACATACATAGATTGCCCAACGAGCAAAAAAAAAAAGAAAACACATCAACATCAACATCACTTAAGCCGCTGCAAACTAAAGACATGAATGTTTATAAGCAGAGATAGAGCGACAGACAGACGAATAATGTGCAGACAGGTGGATTGAGAGATTTTGGGGCGTAAGGTGTGTGTGTGTGTGTGTGTGTGTGTGTGTAAGTGGGCTGGCTATAGCTACAGCTACAGCACATTTGGGGAAGCTGAAACGGCTCAATTTGTGGGCGGCTAAAGTCAATTTAAAAAGCAAATATCTAACTGTGTGTGTGTGTGTGTGTTTGTGTGTGCACTTAAGCTATAGATAACAAGCATAGCAGAGTATGAGGGAGAGGGAGAGTAAATGGCAGAGCGAACTAGAGTGGGTGCACATAAAAAGCGTTTTTTGGTCGTCAACGTCCAGACACTAATTAGTAATCCTTGACACGAGCTCATTGTCATTAAGTATGCCACATGCGCCAGCTGCCCAAGCACCCAGCCACCCAGGCAGCCAAATATCCAACCACCCGGCCACTCAACCACTCAACTCCACCCAAACCACTTGTCAGCCCTCAAATTTTGGCTGTAATTATTTGTCTACAGGTATTAAGCTTGGCATTACTTTGGCCGCATATCAAATTATGACATGTCTCACACACACACACACACACACACATATATACACACTATCGCTGTCTCGCTTTCGCCTTGTTTGCTTTCTTTTATGGCTGTACATGAGTCATCAACGGCAACTATCTGTGCACAGACAGACGCACGCACACATACATACATACATACGTATATATATATATATGTATATATGTACACACCATACCGTGTCCAGCTGATCAATAAAACTTGCCCCAGCTGGAAAAGCAAAGCAATTTCCATAATCTGCCAATTCGTAATTCCCGCACTAAGGCAACAAATTTGATGGGATTTGTGCTATCCCTCTCCCTCTCCATCTCAATGTCCCTCTATTCCACTACATCTCTGCCTTTTCACACTTAAATCTAAGTTCGATTCATGTCTCCATTGCACTCGAACTCCCTTACTAGCTATGGCTGCATCTCTTTCCCACTCACGTGGTGACGCGTCGTGCACCAAACGCATAAATCAGATTTACAGATTTCAGTGTTTTTTTTTTTTTTCTTCATTTTTTTCTTTCTCGCTCTTACTTTGCCATTGCATACTTGCGGGCTGCACTGCGAGCGAAGACAACGGCGCGCACAGTGGACGCGCGCGCGTAACTTATTGCAAATATGACAAAAATTTGAGCGAGTTGAGAAATGCTGACAATGGAACGAAGCCGAAGTCAAATTATAAAATTCTTTATGCGCCGTTACTGATACAGTGGAAAGACTCTATAGTTTATAGTGCAAAAAATAAATGTATGAAAGAAGAAGACATATAAACATATGAATATTAAGGTATTGCAATCAGACAGCTTCGCAGGCAGCGCAAATTTCATTGCTCAGCAAATACTTTTCGTCTCACTGTGCTCTGTTGCTTTTAAGCAGCTGCCTGCGACTTTTGCGCTTTGCTTTTGCCAGGTTTTTCGCTGTTATTATTTTGCACGCCTTTGGCTTTTGCTATTTGAAATGCTGTCAACGTTGACCTCCCCAGCCCGCTCTCACTCATTGACGCTTCCACTCAGTCGCTCTCACTCTCGCCACATTATCATCGATGCCGGCGGTGCAACGGAAATGTAACCGCAAAATTCAAAACGGTAGACGCAATTTGTTGCGCACATGTGACGACATGGCATGTGGTATATGTATATATGTATATGTGTGTGTGTATGTGAGTGTGTCAGACGATGACGCATAGGGCAGCCGTCTGCATGTGTGAGTGTGTGTGTGTGTGTGTGTGTGTAAGGAGGCCTTTGCTAGATGCCGTTGGGATTGTCAACTGATGCCCGCCCGGCCGACAACTTTGTGTGTAATACAACACGCAGTGCGGCAGGGCGAGCCGAGGGAATGAGGGAGCGAGGGATAGAGCGCTTAGAGCTGGGGGAATACATGTAACAAACTAAATTTTTTGACACGTCACAGACGGCAAAACAAGAGAAAGTGAGAGGGTACTGAGCGAGGGAGTCGCTTGAAATTAACATAATTCACATATTTAACACGCTGGCGCGCCGACCAGCGGTCAGTGTTGTTCGCCACCGCAGCGCCATCTGTTGTCGAAATGACCTTATTAGGCGGACTGGGGAAGGCAAAACGGTTTTTAGGCTGCGTACGTGCCAAATCAGCGAAAATAAAATCAACTGGACTCCAGGTGGAATGGTGGTGTATGGCTGAAAGGAGCAACGTTACCTAACGCCACTCTCGTTTAGGGCCATGGCAAGGCACAATGTCCCACAAAACAGCAAAGCGCACTTTACATAACTAATAAGTTTGTTCCGCTACCCCGCGAAAGTAGATTGAAAGCAAGGCATATTGCCTGCATTGTGTGTAGGTTTAGAAATAGGTCCACTCTCTCTCTCTCTTCCCTCACTCTTGCTCTCTTATGATCTACTCTGCTCATGGGGTATTTGAACTTAAACTATGGTCAGGGCTTCTATCTTATCTAGCTACCTAACTAATACGACTTATTGTTCGTGTTGCTATCCCTACCGTTTCTATGCCTCTATGCGTCTTAAATTCTATATCTCTATTTTACTATTTTTCTTTCTATTCGCCTTTCTATAAGTCAGCTCATAAGCCTTGCTTTACGTCTTTTTATACGTCTCTATTTGTCAGTTCATTGCCAAGTCTAGAATCACACAGCATAAGTTTTCAGAGAATAAATAAATAAATATTGATTTTTTAAATCATATTTTAAGACCTTAATCTTCTTGCTAGCTCTACAGCAATCATATGCCAAATACAGGGTATTTGCTCTTCTATCAGTTAATTTTGTTTAGAAACTGTTGCCAACTTTTAGCATTTGCATTAATAATGTATTTTGGCTTCGCGTAGTATTTAAATGCTAATTGACATTTGCCACAAAATATGCTAAAAAATAAATGAGATGAAAATATAATCACAGAATTATTTATGTCAATTACCAGAAGCATATCAATTTGACGACAAATACCCTAGAAAAAGTTTGACAGGGAATAAACTTTTATCAAATATATTTGCTATATAATTAGGATACGCTCCAGGCTCGCATATCTTTACCATTATAGCACTGCCTAACCTCATGTCAAACTAAATGTTAAATATATGACAAGCAATTACTTAATTTCTCGTAAATTATAATGCCCGCTATCAGAAATCACATTTGGCTATCTATTGTAATGGCCATTCAATTTAACTGTCAAATTTAACACCCACTTTAATCTGTTGTCAATTCATTCATATATATGTGCTAGAAAGTCTTAATAAATTGAATTCATGTTTTGGCAAGTGCAATTCAACAAAGTTCTCATTGGGGAAATCAAAGTATACCTCCACAACACGAACCCAATCCCCTCCGAATCCCACTAAACCCGTTGAATGAGCCAAAAGAAATGAGCTTCAAAGTTTGCAATTGCGTTGAGAGCAAGGCAAAATTGGGGTTGGGCTACTAACTGACTGACTACGATGACTTCAAGGCCAATCGAAACGGAGCTGAGCTAAAAAACAAAAAACAAAAAAAAAACTCTAAGAAAGTGGAGTTCATATAGATTGTTTATTGTTGTAGCTCGTATTGTTGTTGTAGCGTAAACATGTTGTTTACAACTTTGGCACTTGACACATGACAAAGCCAGCAGAGAATAACTGAGTGAGCTTTGAAGTTGTAGAGCTTTAACGACTATATCATACTCGTTCAATTATGCAACATCTTAATTTGATCGAATATTGAGAGTTTCAACAATAGAGGTTGATAATTCTAGTAATAGATCTATCTTAAGAGTAGATCAACTGTGTGTCAACTTTTCGAAGCTTGCTAATACTGAGACCTGAAATCTTCGAAGTCTGTGCAAGATACAGTTGCGTATATATAAGGATTATCTCATATATGGTATCATTTTATAAAAATATATCCACAATTTAGCATGACTATGTAAATATGCCAGATATAGGCTAGAGAGAGGCTTTGCTTAAAACTAATATGCTTAATTTACAGTACGTTTACGTGTATATGAAGAAGAAGACAAAGTAGCTAGGGGTTTCGCCTCTTAAGAGACAGCGCTCATACAGCAAGAATCCCCGGAGAATTCTGAGTGAAACTCAAGAAACCAACGTACTAGAGCGAAAGAGAGCCATAAAGCCACAGAGAGAACAAGAGAGATGAGAGATAGTGTAGCATAGAGCTCAACAATATAAACTACAATTTATTTTGTTTTTTTGTTTCGCTGACTTGCAAACTTTTTCATTTTGGCGTGAAAATTTGTAAACATCAGCGAAAAAAATACCAAAAGTGAGGTTATATTCGAAACTGTGAATGAGGTTAGGTTGAGTTATTCAAAAGGGCAGCCTGAACTGGGGTGAGCTGAAATGGCAACAACAGTAGCCGGAAATAAAGGGTGAATATTTAATAGAGCGCACACAGGTGAGCAGTAAAGCAAAGAGCTAAACCCCCAAAACACAATTCGACTTTTCTCTCCCTTTTCTCTCTCTCTATATATATATATATTGTTTTTTTTTTTTTTTCATTTGGTAAATGACAAATTGTGTTGGGCAGTGTTTGCGAACTTTCGGCTGGTTGGGGTAAGGCTGAAGTTACGAGTTAACACTTGTTGTAACACGTGTATGCAACAATTCGCGTTTGTTCTCTTAGCTGTTGTTGTTGTTGTTGCTGTTGTTGTTGTTGCTCACATATGAATAAAGTTCAACGGGTTTGCGACCTTTCAACGCAATTTACATGAAGTTTTCACCTGGGAGCGTCATCGATAAAGAGCAAGAGTTTTTGGAGGTGAAGGAGGAGACAGAGAGAGGAAGGGAGTGGATTGTAAATAACTGGACATGGTTAGCAATTGGACGGGCATTGCTCAAGGTAACTCTGGGGGCGCAGCTCTAGCAATTTATGCTAAATAATCGAAAACTTGACATAGATTTATATAACAAAAAACCGTTTCGTTGGGTATGCACGGCTAAGAGATACCTCGAGAGCTGCTGCTTCAATTTTTCAAGATTTATGACTTCTGCTCTACATAACTTAAATAACTTTAGACGTTCCTCGGTGAATTGAATTCCGACCATAATAATAACATTGGAATGTATGCCGATAGCCCGATCTCAATGGAAAGTCAGGCAATAGAAATCGATTAAATAGTTGAAATTGTAAATAAGATAAAGGAAAAAGCGAGAGGAGGGTGGGAGAGGGAGAGAGAGAGAGAGAGAGAGAGAGAGAGAGTGAGAGAGAGTGCGAATGGGTGTGGGGGTGGAAGCAAAGCTGTGTATGACAAGTGAAAAGGGAAAACAATTTCGAAATTCAATAAACGTTTTGCCAGCTGAAGCCAAGGGAAAACATATTCACTTGCCTGGTTTCCATTCGATACGCTACTCTCTATCCTAAACTATTGCAAAACAGTGTTGCACAGTTGCCAAAAAGTTTCTAGCTTAATTTGAAGAAGGAAGGACTCGGACCTGCTGTCAGCGACAATCCGTTTAGCTAATGAACGTAATGAATGGACGTAGTTCGTTTCCATTTGCATGCGGATTACGACATATACAAGGGAGAGAGACAGAGAGAGAGAGAGAGGGAATTCATTCCAGGCGAGCGGACTTTGTTAATGGCAGGCGATAAGCGGGTGCTTTAAGTGCATTTATCAACACTGGCGCGACGTCTGAGATTTGCAACAGCTGCAACAAAAGCGAAAAGCAATCGGATGGAAGAAGAGGCAAAAATCTATCTAAAAAAAAAAACAAAGGTTTTAGAGCGGCTTTGCACCCGAAGGCGCTTAGAAAAACTTATGAGACAATAACAGCCCGCACGCACAGTAGTTCGAGTGTAAGACATAGTATGAATGGAAAATTTACTTAAAAGTAAAAATATTCTAAATTATAAGAACAAGATTTTAACTCTCTATAGCAGTTGGTATACTAGAGTATATAGAAGAAGCTTTAAGCTAATGATTCTATATATCTAAAATGAAATCTCTTTTAAATAATCTTGCAGCAAACGAGCCACTGTGCAACAGTTTTTTTGGTCATGGGGCTACGTGCGCCCATACAGAAGTAACAGGACTGGCAGGACCAACAGGATGACATCCATTAATCATTAGTCACAAAAATGCGAGTGTCGCCGTGAAGGCAATATTGAAGACGAAGACGAAGACGAAGGTAAAGGCGCAGCAACCACCAGATGACAACAGCAACAAGAGTATTATCAACACTGCCCAGTGTTGGGCAGCGGTAAATTATGGCTGTTCGGCTTCTGATTGTGATGTTGCCTGTTCTTTTTCTTCACTTTTATTTTTATTCTATTTTATTTTATTTATTTTATTTTTTTTTGTAGTTGTCGCATTTTGCGCACACAGCATGACGCTCGAACAATGCCCATTGTGAAAGCCTAAATATTTTTTATCTCATTTCGCAGACGTCTGCCGGAAAAATGGCTGAGCAGCTCCGCAATCCCCATCCCCATCCTCTCGCTCTCTCTCTCTCTCTTTCTGTCTCCATTTCTCATGCGACCCACCCACGACGTCTTGGCGAAACGGTAAACGATAAACGTGCAAAAGCTACTGAAAAATTGGAGAAAATCACTTCATGACTTGTGACTCGACGCACGACACACGTTACACATGCATGCGACACGGCACACACCTTATTTTCCCCTTCTTCCCCCCCGCTTTCTTCAATCATAATTTATTATTCATGTTTCTTTTTCTTTAATATACACTCTCTTTTCTTTTTTTTTTTTTTGTTTGAGTGTCAACTTAAACTAGGTAATTTGTGATATATATTTAAATACTATGATCTGAGCTAAAAATCAAGAATAAGATATTCAAAATATTCATCAATGTCTTCCTAGCGCTCTCATTGTTAACACGTCTTTAAATTCAGTATATATAGAATATATATGTTGTACAAATATCATAATAATAATATATATTATAATATTGTATATAACATTCATATAATCTAAGTCGTTTTTAGCTTCAATCTGTATGACATTTGTGAGGTTTTCTTTATAAGGATGTAAATATTTTCATTTAATTTAGCAAATCACTTCAGCATCTGCTTTTTATAATGCTTGTTTAATATTTATCGATAACATTTCTATCGCTTGCAATTCTTGGCACTATAAGCCATATAACAACAGGCTCATGGGTAGAGATGCGTATGTCTGTATAGCAAACAGGACTATTACAATTTTCGATAACTATATTTCACTAATTATTCAAATAAAGTTATCTATAACATTTAGTTTTTTTTCAATTATAACTGAGATTTAACATAGTTATATGAAACGTCTTACAAATTGGGAATTCATAAAAATATTTGAAAAATGTCAACTACATTTTAGAAATGAAAAGATATCTAGTATTAGTATAGTTATATGGGTCTATAGATATGATATGACTTATCTATACTATATGTTCATATTATATACAATGCATACATATTCCTTAAAGAACCTACATATAAGGGATATCTCTACTATATACATTTATGTCCACACATCTCTCTAACTTATCTATATGCTCTGTATACTCTATAAATAATATAGTCTTTCAGTTAGCTATCTCATAATCAGACTCACATGTCATCCGAAGCGTATTCAATCTTTAGTTATTTATTATTTTCTTTTCTTTTTTCCTTTGCCTTTTTTTTTTGTGCTTTCTTTTCAGAATTTTCTTTCATTTCTCCTGTTATTTTACAGGCGTGTGTGTAATTTTTCACTCTTGAGAGGCTTTTGGCAAGTGCTTATATAATTTGACAGTGCTGGCAATAAGTCGCCGACCCTTCACATGCCGTCGGTTGCTACCGCTTTTTTTTTCTTTTTTTTTTTCCTTTTGGCTTGGCCAATTGTAGCGACATTAAATAAGCTGCAAATTGATGGCCAGCCATTTGTTAATATTACGTTTACACACACACAGCAGAGAGTTGGCCCTTTGATTACATTTTGGAATTAGTTGTCAACTCGATTCAGGTTTGCGGGCGGCAACTGGCACGCCCCCTTTTTGGCAATGCACTTGATACACGTACTTATTAAGTTGTATCTAGGCACTGACACGCCCCCTGCCCGCCCTTAAGCGCACGCCCTCTGGGCAAAAGTTTCGTTTGACTTTTTACGCTTTGTTTTGCTTGTTTTTGTTTCCCCCTTCTAGTAATTCCCCTTCTTTTTTTTTTTTTTTGTAAACTTTTCATTTGCATTTTCCACCAGTTTTTCTCACAAAAAGGCAAAAGCTTTTTGAAGCGCACTTCATTAAAAAAAAAAATAATAATAATAATGAAGGCTTAAAACTTGCGGCTAACAAATCGAAACGAATAAAAAATTTTCCACGCAAATGCAAATTTTCCAGCCTCGGAAAATGCTGCCAATGAAGCAAATGAAGGAAAAAGTGTATAAAAATATAATGCTAAAATATTAAAATTGGACTGTTTAGCAGATAGAGCGAGAGAAAATAACAGATAGGGAGGGAGAGAGAGGGAGAGGTGGGAAGAAAGAGCTGCAAACTTAGTTTGTATTTAAATGAAAAGGAAAAAGAAAATAAAAATGCAAATGAAAATGGAATGGGATTCACAATTTAGCATTAAGCGCTGCACTTTTTAAACCCGTTTTATTTTATTTTATTTTTTTTTTTTTGGGTCAAGAAATGTGCAAAGCTAAGAGTAAATGAGAGTTGATATGAAAATGAATGCAGAGCGTGGAATAGATCCTCAAATAGAATTGCAAAGTGTTAAAAAAAAAACTTTGTCAATGTTACGATCTCTCTCTCTCTCTCTCTTTCTCTCTATCTTCCGCGCACTTTCATTTCTATCTTTTTCTCTATTCAAATACTCTCACATTTTATCTTATTCGTCAGTATCTTGTGTTTCTCTTCTTTAGATAAATGAATAAAATATTTCTTATTTAGATAAAGAGTAAATAGCTTTGATACCTGTGTGATCTCTATCTTCCTCTTTCTATCCCTTTCGCCTGTTCTTTCTTCTCTCTACTCTCTTTTCTCTCGCTCTTCTTATCTCTCTGTTTCTCTGCATCTCTTTCTCTCTCTCTTATTCTCTCTTTTTCTCCTAGTTTCTTTTTCTCTCACTCACTCTCTTTTGCTGCATCTATTTCCTCTTTCTTCATTTCTTACTTTCTTTCCCTTCACGTGTCCTTTTTGTTTTCTCGCCATTTTTCTCCTTTTCTCTCTCTCTCCAACCCCATCTCTTCCCTCTATCTCTATCTTAGTAACTTCAAGTTTTTTGTTGATTTTACTGTAGATTTTTTCATAATTTTGAGAATTTCTTCACATCCTCTTAATACAATTCTTATCTATCTAAACTCATATAATGTAAATCTAATTTTTCTCTTTTTTATATTATAAAATATGATTGCATATATCTTAATATTTCTACGACATAATCTCATATGTATTTCTGTATGATCTTCGGTTCAACTGTTTCGACAAATGAATTATCTCTACATACATATATATATTTTTCTTTCTAATTTCCTATCTCATATATATCTTTTTCTTTCTAATTTCTTATCTATGTGTACTCCAATTTCATTTATTTATTATTATTGCTAATCATATTATTTGTACGCATTGCTTTTTGACCATTCGATCGCAGCCCAAATAAGTATGCTATGAAATAGTTGACCCATTCGACATTATATTTTTATTAGCTAACTCGAAAGGTAAGTTACGATAGCCGCCAATCCCATTTATATACATATAAAAATATATATGTATGTATATAATAAATGAGATTTAATTAGCTGCCAATGTTCGTATTTTCCGCCTGCCTGTCTAAAAAAAAGAGACTCAAACTAACCTTCGATAACGTTGCCCAAAGGCCAAAACGTTAAAAACCAGTTACATATACATATATATTTATATGTATATATATATATAAATATATATTTACAGGTGCGGCCTGTTTGACCAGCCAACTGGACAGTGGCCGGGGTGTTCGCCCAAAATTAATGAACAAAATGCCCAACTATATATTAGTCGCGCTCCAATTTATGCAATAACAAAAAAAAACAGAATAAAGCACATTAACAATGGCAGGCGACTAAATGTAAGGACAATTTATTTAATTAAATGCGCAAAAAACACACACACACACACCAGTAAAACAACAACAAATAATAGAAAGAAAAAACCAAAGCAAAAAGGCGGGCCGTGCGACTAAGCGCGGCATCTCGCTCGCACCGCTAACACGGCATGGCAAGGCGAAACGATGAGTCATGAAGGTCATGACGAAAGCAACCAGGCAGGCAGGCAAGCAGGCAAGCCAGCGCGCAGCTGGCGGCGACGTTGGCAGCGCGACAGCGCCAAAAGTCGCTGAGCAAAACGAGCCGCTTTGATTAGTTCCAGCAGCAGCAACAACAACAACAACAACAACAACAGAGGCAGCCATTGCTGTTGTTTTTGTTGTTTGTATTGTGACAGGTTGACGACGCGCCTGCTAGACAGTTTGGCAGCGAACGCTCTCCCAAAATAGAGAGCATAACAGAAAGAGAGAGCAAGAGAGAGAGAGAGAGAGAGAGAGAGAGAGTGCAAGAGCAGCCGCTATGAAAAATCAATTTCGCAATGTTACGACGTTGCCGTTGACGTTGACAGCAGAGCAGCGACTGCTGCTGCTCTCAGCACTTCGTTTGTTTATTTGTGTGTTTGTGTGTGAGTGCGCGTGTTTGTTTTTATAGCTACTTTTGCGCCTTAATATTCGCACATTAGTCACACACACACTCACACTTATAGTTTGTTTATAAACCAATTGCACAATTATATGAAATGCACATTCATTAAATCATTAGCGCTTATAGCAACTAGCTTTTTATCATGCAAACTCACCTCTTCTGGTATTGTTCTTTAGCCCACTTTCCATTTGATATGTGTGTCTTGTGTCTCTGTGTGTGTGTGTGTGTTATGTTGCCATAAAAAAAAAAAAAACAACCGAAACAAAAACAAACTACACTGCAAAAATTTGATATACGTTTCAATATACTACACTCGCACAACAAAAAATACAAAAATAAACGTGTGACAACAACAACGGTAACTGTAAATATAACAGTTATAGTTTCTGTTTGTTTTTTGTTTTCTCTCTCTCTCTTTTTTTTTTATTTTTGAATTCTAAACTTTTCACTACTTGAAATTAGTTTATTTTTGCGCGCGTACTGTTTCACTAGTACCGTTATCTCTTCTGCTGTTCACTGTTCAATGTTTTTGTTGTTGCTGTTTACTGTTACTGTTATTATTGCATTGCCGTCGTGTTGTCGTTGTTCTGTTTCAATGGCCGGCGACGACTTCGACGACAACAACGACGCGCGCTTTGCGTTGGCGTTGCGTACACTGCAAAGGCTGCTGCTGAACTGAGCTGTAAGCCTCGCACGCGGTTGCCAAGTTAGCTCAGCAGCAGCAGCAGCAGGCGCAGCAGTCGCAGCAGCAGCAGCAGCAGCAGCAGTAGCGACAGCTCCCAGCTGCAGGCTCCTTGAGTCAGCCGCTCTCGGTACTCGCAACCCCCAAAGCAGCGCGGCACGTGCGACGACCACACGGCACCCACAACTACAACAATAACAACAACAATAAGAACAAGAGCAAGAGCTTTAACAGCAGCAACAGCAACCCTGCCTGCTGACAATGCGGCGTTGCCGGCCTGACACTAGCGCCTGCGCACGGTGGCAACACCAACAACGTCACAGCCGCAAACACTAGCTGCCAGCAGTTATGTAACGGCATATCAAACAAACGCTCAGCATGCAGAGCATCAGTAGGTAGAACACGAAAGTAGAAGCATAAGGAAATAAGTAAAAAGAGATTAACGATTGCATACATTGATATATAGCAAAATTAATAAATAATAATAAGAAATATTTTCATTTACATGCGGCACTCAGAGTATTGTGTGTGTGTGTGTGACAACTGTTTTTTAATATATGTACATTAACATTGCAAACGCACTGTGCTCGATTCAAAACAAAGAGAGCGACGCACATACGCTGCGTAAGCGTGCAAGCCAGCGAGAGAGTGAGAGAATGAGAGAATGAGAGAGTGACTGAGTGACTGAGTGAGAGCACGCTTCTGGAGGCACTTCGGCTGTTGTTAGACTCCTGGCACTTGTGTAATATTGGCAATTAACTAACGCACAAAATGGGGTTGATTTTTGAATGGAGGCGAATGCGAATGCGACTTTCACAACGATAATGATGAGAATGAGAATGAGAATGGGAATGTGAATGAGTATGAGAATGAGCAATCGAATGAGCTGGAGTATGATGCTGACGACTCCCGATGAGTACGGATGCTGCCCGTTGGGTTATTTGTTTGCCGGCTCTGCGGTTTGGCTACCCACTATCAAATTGGATAATGGAGTTTCATCATTTTTTATGGTTAACATGCGAAGGAGCTGAGTAGAACAGCTCTTGATCTAACTATGATATATAGTTATCGTTCAATTTCGATTAACATACTTGGCTATCATATCTGATTAAATCAGATTGAAAATAACAATATCTTAGGCCCAGGTCAGAGACTCACAGGCAGATCATTGTAATCCATCGATATATATCGATTGGTTACTGAGAAACTTATCTAAAAAGCTTTTAAAATGAAAATGAAATGATAATAAAAATAGAATTAAGCATACTTTCAAGGTAAACACTTCGAGAGATATTGCTCTTTGCATTCTTTAGCCATACATAACAAATCGATAACTATCGATTGAAAAATGTTGGGCATATACATGTATTCAAACTACTATTGCTAATTGTGACTATCAAAGCCGATATACCTGCAGATCATTTGAAGATTGTGCTGACATTTAGACTAGAATTACCTACGAACATGCATAATATCGATAAATATCGATGACAATTTATACACAACTAATTGACTTTTAGAACTATATATATCATACATATAACACGTGATGTTCGGCTGGCCACCTATACCAACTAGACACAGCCTCTTTTTACAGGGTAGCAACTAGTCATGTGCGTATGGCTGGCATTCTTGTGGCATAGATCTTCCGGCTTTTGGCCAAATACATTTTGGTTAAGCAAAATGCTTTTTGCGATTAATTGCGAATCACAGAGGCAAGCTCATTTTTTGCTGTTGGTCAATTGGTTTTTTGGGCTAACTGATTGCCTAGGGTTGCATAGGACTGTCTGCATATGCATGTAGGATTGTCGCAGACAATTTGATAACTCAATTATGTGGCCAGTTCTTAATCAAGAAACGCCTAGCCCACGCACAACCCCAACGCGACTGCCAAGACTACGTGTGTCAATTAGCAGCTGGATAAAAGTTATAAGCAAGTTGTAAAAAAATAAGAAGAAGAAAGAAAAGAAGGATAGCAAAAGGAATACACTCTCTCTCTCTCTCTCTCTCGCGCGCAATTCGTTTCAGGTGAGTGCTGTCTGTACATTTCAATTATTTTTAGCATGCTCCAATTTCGTACTGGCCATAGCCCAATAAATCATTTGATTTGTACACTTGCTCCAAACAGCAGGGGTGGGGCTGTTGGGGGCTGACCGGGTTGCTTGGGTGTAAGTTGGGTTGGGGTTGCACGTGATGTGCGTGCCTTCCGGTGCTAAATCAAGGCAAGCGTTTTCAAATTGTCTTACCTAGCATCGAGCCACAGATGCTTTCGCCCCTTCGGGCATACCCCAACCAACCAACCAGTGGGAACCACCTCAACCACCCCCACCCACCCCCTAAGCCTCTGCGGAAGCAACTGTAGTTAATATTTATGGCGATTTAATCTTCTCACTTGAGCGCTGCTCAGTTAAGTTTGATAGACACACACACAAACACACCGAACTCTGTCCAGCATCTGAGTCTAGTACCAGCTGACCCTTTTTATACCCTAAGCGTATTGGAAATGGTCAAGCCGGGTATATACAGAGTCTTTACAACAAGCGTAAGCATGGATGGCATACCTAAGAGAATACATATCTTATTTATTAAGTTCTAACAGCCGAGTCGATCTAGACCTGTTTGTATATCTGTCTGATCTAATCTAATCTGTCTACCCGTTCGTTCGTCCACCCGTCTATCTATCAGTCTAACCATTCGTAGTTCCATCTATCCATTCATCCTTTGTCCTTTGTCATTTGTCCTTCCGCCTGTATGGATCTCGGAACCAATTAGACTTTTAAACTTTACATTTGATACAAAAGCTCCCATAATTTTAATTATCGATAACTTCCTTCGCTGCTATTTGGACTCCAGCTTTTACGTCTTGGGCTAGAGTCCTAATAGCAATAAGAAGCTGGAAATTTTTTAGAGCCACCATCACAGACAAGGGGTAATTAAGTAGAGTATCTGTTGGTCGAGCACTTCATCTAACTAGCGTGATATATATTTGTATTTTTTTCCACGCTTGCTCTTCTTCTTGCTTTCGCTAACCCTCTGAGCTTTGGAGTTTGTTTTGCGTGTCCATTTAATTTCCGACTGGAATTGCTTAATCAAACATAGCGCTGACTCTTCCATGTTGCCTTAATGAGTAGTTTAGTTAGCCCCACGACTGCGACCTTAGAGCGAGGGGTTAGACCAGCGAGAGCAAAGGCTTCTGATATCCAAACATATGTGTGGGGAGAGACGCTTAAGCCTGTCCAAGCACCCTCCCCCTATCCGAGTAGCGGACCAAACAAAAAGTGCATTAGCTACAAATTGTTATTGTTGCCTTAGTAAGATAGAGAGAGAGAGAGAGAGAGAGTCCTGAGAGAGCGAGAGGGCCACGGCTATGGGAATTACTCGTTGAATGTGGCCAAGAGATAAGCGATCTGACAGCTTCAAAAACAAACACACAAGACGAAGAAACAACAGCAACAAAGCAAAAGCTGTAAATCAGATTTGTTTGCCATATAATGAGTTAAGCAAAACTCGTAAGAAAAACAGAGCCAAAACACTGGATAGAAAAGAAATACCATTATCTAACAGCAAAGAAAGAAAAATCATATAAGAATTATGTAATTGAGCCGTTATTGACTGTTGAATGCTCGTTCATTTCCTTAAGAAGAACTAAAAATGAATTGAAATAGATATATATATATATACATGATAATGTATAATGTATAATGCCAAGTCCCTTTTTATGGGTATATCATTTTTAAACAATCTATAGAACAAGCTATATAAAGTGTTCCATCTATAGATTTGTCTAGTTTTCTTGTATGCCCATCATTCATAAGGAAAGTTCCACTTTAAGATCGACATATCTCTTTTCCTTCCTTATCCAGCCTCCAAGAGGCTTTTATGTTAAATTACCTTAAACCTTAGAATATATCGTCAGTAACTCCAATTTAGGATTATAGTTTAAAACTGTTACATAGACTGATATCAGGTGACTATAACATGAGTCTATATATTATCACGAGTTTCAAGTCTCAAGCAGACAGAAAGAAAAGCAGAACAAAATTTGTCTGAAACTGTTGTAGCTATAGATTGATATTATCCTACTTGCCCTCAACAAAGACTCTGACAGGTGAGTACCGCATGAGCCTATATATCATCCAAATAAAATCAAATCTTAAGCAGACAGAAAGAAAAGCTGAACAAAAATTTGGCTGGACACCAAATTTGTCACAAAGACCCCAGAGAGAAGGCTTTTAGCCAACTTTTAAAAGTCAATTAAAAAGCAAAGCTCTTGCCTGAGCTTATCTCTCTGCGATTCCCAATAAGTTTTTGGATGACTGACAAGGATGTTTGAAATAAGAAGACTTTCGAATGATTGCTTAATCTTTTCAATTCGTTGTACTTTAATACTCATCATGAAACTGACTCGCATCTAGCTCACAAGGCTCGCCTAGGCTTATCTCAGCACATCCATTAAAATTCATATGTAACTTTTACTTAGCCTAGCCCAATGCTCAACATATCTGATTTGCATGTTAAAACTACAAAACTCAATAAATTTCCTATTTGAAAATTGCCCAAGAACTAGCAAAAATCCAATTGATTTAGTTGACAGGAAGCGCATCAGTTAGATAAGCTCTTAAGCTGCTTCCTGTGAATGTAACAGAAACTGAAGATTCTCTCTGATTGAATTTGAGCAACAGTCTCAATGCCATATGCGAATGCAAATAAATGTATTGGAATAAGTTTCTCTCTCTTGGCACTAAGCACTTGCAGTCCACGTAATCCTCAAATGCTTTCCCACTCTTATCTCTCCCTCTCTCTCTCACACACTCCCTCGCTCTCACTGTCTCATTTAAATGAATGGCCCATAACAATTTGACAAGCAAGTTGAGGGTTGGAGGTCAATATAAATGACAAAAATATATAAGGGAAAAGAAAAGCTCTGAAGAACTTTGTCGTAAAGCACGCAACGATTTTTCTTCAGCTTTTTCTTCATTCTTTCATTTTTCTTGTTCCTTTTCAATTAAACAAATAGCTGAATTTGACATTTTTGACTCGATGTGGCAGCGACATAAAGTTCAAAGGGAAATCATAAGAGGAAATAACGAGCGCAGGACGCGCGATAACAGACTCGCTGACAAGAACAACTTCCCAGAGTCAGCCCACCGCTTGCCGCCTCTCTCTGTGCTTCTCACAGTACGCGTTTATCGACTTGAATGTTTTTCTTTATATATTTCTATCAAGCGGAAGCGGGTTGAACAGATGCTGTTGCTAACATTTACCTAACCTCCGCAACCCACTCCACCCCACCCTGTCAGTTCGTTGCCCCTATATCATTCTAGATTTCTTCTTCTTCTGTTATTTTTCCTTTTTCTTATCAGTGCATTGGCATCGACAATAACAGCTGCAACGTGCGTCCTTCTGCCTAGGCAAATGTTTGCGACCCTCCGACCTCACTCACTCAGCAACAGCCTCTTTGCCTCTTACTCCCCCTTAAAGCGATTACACACATTTTATGGGCATAAACATTTCTACAATTTCTTTCGAAGCATCTCATGATTCAATTAGCCACAGACCAATGCGTCGAGCTCGGGGCGTGGCTTCAGCGCTTGCAATTGCAAAATGAAACCAAAACAGAACAATTTCATAACAACTCTAAAGATTGCGACTAGCAATTACCTGGACCTTGGAAGTGACCAAGACTATAATAGAGATAAGGAGAGCTAAGAAGACCTGGGCTAAGCTGAAACCTAAGATAGATAGCAAGCATTGATATGACGATATGCCTAACAAAAGAGTTTTTGAGTTCATATTTAGAAAGATCTAACATTAGATTTGAAGAGTTTTCAGATAGCATATATAATAATATATACTATAAGTAGTATAACAGTTAACATACTCAACTAATTCTCTTTGAGTCTAGCTCATCCAGTTTCTTAGTTCATATAGATAGTTAGCGGTTTTCAACTCAAAAATATAGCTAGATTCAATACATCAAAAGCTTGCTACACAGTTCAATGAAAACGATCTGCTCTATTTTTTAATTGTCTTCAATATCCTAACTTTACTGTTTAGTATACCCAAATTTCGCACTTGCACATTTACAGGGTATATTAACTGCGTGTAACCAGGTGCTGAGCTAACCAAGCTCGTTAAGCAACTGCAGCTTCCAGTTTAACTCTCGCCTAATCCGATTTCAGGCAATTTTCACAAGCTTAAACAACTTGGTTAAGCTCGGAGTAAGAAAAATAGGGGGAAAAAACGTGGAAATTCAATTGCCCCCCCCCCCCCCACAGTGTTGTAAAATGTCACAAATAATCAAGTTGAACTTATTTAGAGCGCTTAAACTACTTAGCCAACTTTGAGTTGGGCTTATTGAGAGCTTTTTTTTTTTTACCTCAGCTTCTCTCTGTGCTTGAAGTACGCTCCATAAATATGGAAATGTGTGCTAATTGCATGAAGTTCTAATCCGAAATGTTACTCAATTGGATTGCAGGTGTATGGATTTTGTGAGTTTTTACTGTAGCGAACAGTCAATGCCAAAAGTATGTGTACCACAGCAGCTGCCAGCTGCCAGCTGCCAGCTGTCAGTGTCAAATTCATTGCGAATTACAAGTTCATTTGCGGCTGGCATTACATCCGCTAAAAAAAAAAACTTGAAAAACAAAATACGCAAAGCCAAAACTTTGTCTGCATAAATTATAAAAGTATCTCAAACAGAGAGAGAGAGAGATAGAGCGAGTGAGAGCGAGAGAAAGAGAGGCAGCTAGATGCAACTTAGCTTAGCTCGTAATGAAACTTAATGATGGCCCATTAGGCCATCCAGGTAGCAGTACTATCTAACCATCTAACTGTACAATATGCATTTTCAGCTGCCAAGCCAAGCGCGAAGTTCAAATGCAACGAGCGCATAGAGCGAGGCGGAGGCGTGCCAGAGACCCAAAGACAGAAGCTGTCAGATATATATGCTATAAACGTTTTCTTAGCATATATATATATATATATATATATATATATATATATATATATATATATATATATATATATATATATATAATATTGATATATTGATAATATTTCAGTATACAATATATAGAATATATGAATATATCGCATGATATGCAGCAAATTCATTTATAACGAAACCGTCGCTATATCAGAAAGACGCTATAACCATATTTGAGTTTATTTGAGGATTGACAGCTATAAGCGGCATCGTTATAACCGGATTCTACTGTATAACATGACATGGATTCCATATAATGAAATTCAACTTATATAATTATTTTTGCAATTTTCTCAAATCACAAAATTGAGAAATATATCTGAAATATATTTTTTATACATATATAAATTGAAATACCACATCCACAATGTTGCCGAGTGATGTTAAAGCTAAAGCATGAAACAAAACAATTTTTTTTTTGTTTGCCATAGTACATTTCTAGCTTAAGTAAATTGTGAGCATATAGCTATAAATAGACATTTATATAGTCTGTTAACAACTATATATGTAGCCTATAATGAGAGCTTAAAAGTAAAGCTGTTTTTTTTTATTTTTAATGATTTTCATTTTCAACTGCGAATCATTAGATGAAGAATTGAAAACAAAGTGACGAAGAAGAAGACGAAGAAGAAGAAGAAGATGGAGAAACAAAAGCGCGGCACGCGCTCTCTGAAGATTAACGTTTAGGCGCCGCAAAGACATTCACCGAAACTCTCTGAATGAATGAATGATGACGTTAATGTTGATGATAATAATGCTAATGATAATGATCATAATTACGTTGACGATGATAATGATGTTGTGAATATATAATTGTTGCTTGCGCAAGCTGAGCCGCAGTTGAGTTTTCACGCTTTTATTTGATTAGTCGTTCATCAATATTAATTATGATTATAATTAATTAATGAAGTTTCTACTTTATCGTTTATCGACAGCTATTTTTAATAACAACAACAGTAACAGCCAGCCAGCCAACAAACAAACTGTTGTTGTCATTATTTTAATAATTGCGGATATGCGCACATTATTCTTTAACTATTCCCATTGTTTAGCAAAGGCAAAGGCAAAGGCGAAGCGCGAGTCGGCTATAGGAACAGAGCTTAGAGATCGGGCGCATCGACATGGCTATTTTTAGATACTGAACCCATTATAAAATTGAAAGTGTTGAAGGGTATATTGGTTTTGATTAGAGCAGATATATCAGTGAAGAGCTTTATACAATTCTTTCTTGTTCTGAAAGAGAGTTATTACAGTCAATCAGAACTCTTGATATTGTAGCTATGTAAACCTATTAGAGCTAGAGTTTAGCTGGTAAATAATCGATAACTTGCTACAAGCATTAAATTGTTAACTTTTCATTGATAATACATGAACATATCTCATATATAAGACTGTAAATACTATCTCTAGCCTACCTCTAGTCTATCTCTAGTCTATCTCTAGCCTACCTCTAGTCTATCTCTAGTCTATCTCTAGTCTATTTCTAGTCTATTTCTAGTCTATCTCTAGCCTACCTCTAGTCTATCTCTAGTCTACCTCTAGTCTATCTCTAGTCTATTTCTAGTCTATTTCTAGTCTATCTCTGCCTAAGTTTGCACATTTATAGAATAATCATATATGAGAACTTATTCATATGCCTACACCTACCTCTCTTCACATTGAGCACGGTATCTGCTAGTCGTGCTCATCTCTAATTGTAGCGCTCTTACTTATTTCTTTTATTTCTGGCACTGTACACAATTCTATTTATATTTAATAAATCTGTTTGTTGTTTTTTTTTTTTTTCTTTTCATTTTTTGGGAAATTCCTAAGCTGTGTGAACCTGTCTCGTCATGGCGAAGCAATCAAAGTGCGAGAAGTGCTTGAAGTAGCAAATTCTTTACAATGAGCGACATTTGGCTGGGTATACCCCAAGCAATTGAAAACAATTGCAAGTAAAGCTGTTTTATATTCCTATTATATATCAATTTTATATATAAGGTATGAAAGAATTAAGCTTTATTGAGTATGCAATATGTAAGAGGTTTGTTCTAGTGTAGCGTGCTCGACTAGCATATACTCTGACTTTTTGTATACATATATACGCAGAGATACTTAGATATATTTAGATATGCGCTTATTCTACTATATTATATATCACTATATCATTATATATCATATTTTCCATATATTTCCTATACATCTTTCACCTCCCATCTCCCGCCTCCCAGCTCTTATCTCCCATCTTCCATCTCCCGGCTTCCACCTCATATCTCCCATCTCTCATCTCTTATCTACAATCTCCAATCTCCAATCTCCCATCTCCCATCTCTTATCTCCCATCTCCCATCTCCTATCTCCCATCTCCCATTTCCTATCTACCATCTCCTATCTCCCATCTCCCATCTCTTATCTCCCATCTCCCATTTCCCATCTCCCATCTCCCATCTCCTATCTCCTATCTCCTATGTCCTATCTCCTATCTCCTATCTCCTATCTCCTATCTCCTATCTCCTATCTCCTATCTCCTATCTCCTATCTCCTATCTCCTATCTCCTATCTCCTATCTCCTATCTCCTATCTCCTATCTCCTATCTCCTATCTCCTATCTCCTATCTCCTATCTCCTATCTCCTATCTCCTATCTCCTATCTCCTATCTCCTATCTCCTATCTCCTATCTCCTATCTCCTATCTCCTATCTCCTATCTTCTATCTTCTATCTTCTAACTCCTATCTCCTATCTCCTATCTCCCATCTCCCATCTCCCATCTCCCATCTCCCATCTCCTATCTAACTATAACTAATATACCCTATATAAAAACATCTCTCTACATTTTCATTGAAATGCGTTTACAATTTTATACGAATTAGAATACGAAAAGCAAATAGCATGAGAATGTGTAAATGTTTAAAAGTGTTGAGGCTACTGTTTACGGATTTATTGATGATGTAGCTTATGTTTATTATTATTATTGTTGTTGTTGTTGTTGTTGTTGTTGCTGCTGCTGTTGATCGCCTCAAGTTGTTTTTGCGCTCGGGATTTTGGCCCTCAGGTGAGAGCACTTGAAAGCGCGAGGCGAGCCGGAACTTCAAAAAAAAAAGCAAAGCAGCAGCACATATGTACGTGAGTTGGTGTATGTTTTGGCTAATGATGGTGGCACATGAGTTATAATTAGTTAAGCCCACCCCGAAAAAAGAAGAGAAAAAAAAAAACGACTAGATGCTAGACGCCCACACCCAACAAAAGCTGGGTGAAGCCCAAAGCTTTGGCTTAAGCTAAACATTAATTAAAAGTGGAAGATGATGAAGAAGAAGAAGAAGAAGCTGAGCTGAGCTGAGCTGAGAAAAAAAAAACATAATGGAAATCCAAAAATTTTTGCAATATTCAAAAAAAAAAAAAAAAAAAAACAGGCAACGAATTGCAAAGTGTTTTTGGTGCATGTAGCAAACGCCTCGACAGCGTTTGGGCTAATTGAAAGACAGCAACAACAACAATCTTTATAGAATGAAGTTAAAGTTGAAGACGACGACGACGTAGAAGAAGAAGAAGAAGCAGAAGCAAAAGAGGCAAGAAACAATTAAAATTTTTTTTGTGAACTTGTGCTAGAGTATAAAAGACGCAGCGCCGCAGCGAAGCAACAAACAGTCAGCGCTAAAGCGTTTCCACAGCAACAGCTAAAGATATAGTTACAGTTACAGCTATAGTTATAGTAACTGAAAGATCAATATATATATATATATATCAATTTTTTTTTTTATTGTGAACATTTCTTGTGGCATGTTGCATCCATTGATCCTGTTGGCCTGCGCCATTGTTGGCAGCGCTGTGGCTGGTCGTCCAGCTCAGCGTT
The DNA here is from genome assembly GCA_035047405.1 of Drosophila stalkeri. NCBI lineage: Eukaryota > Metazoa > Arthropoda > Insecta > Diptera > Drosophilidae > Drosophila > Drosophila stalkeri. The sequence goes on from JAWNPR010000061.1 coordinate 27,569,772, forward strand.
ATTTGCCATCGAATCAATATCTGGCACCGCATCCGAATCAATTGCACTACCACGGTGTTAGCGGACATGGACGCGGTGCTGTGGGCGGCGGCGCACGGGGTGGAGTCGGTGCTCGTCAGGCTCATATACCGATTGTGCGCAGCGATTATCAGAGCGATACGAGCGGCAATTATAATTTTGGGTAAATGCTAATTCTTTTTCTATATACAAAGTGTTCCCACTACAAGATAAGCAATAAGCTGTTCCCAGTGCGAACTTATGCGTTATTTATCGAGAGCTGAACTATTGAGCTGAACTTTCTATTGATTTACATATTACTTAAAACTGTTCCCAGTTTTCAAAGCTGTTCCCAGTACCTTGGGCAACTACCCGTTGTTACTCAACCATCTATTCCCAGCTTAACAGCTCAGTTTTCTATTCCCAACATCCATTACCAGCTTCACTGCTCAGTTTCCTATTGGAAATTCGCATAGATCAAGCTGTTCCCAGCTTATATTCACGAATTTGTTCCCAGTATTGCTACTCAGCTATCTATTCCCAGCCTAACTGCTCAGTTTTCTATTCTCAGCATCCATTCCAAGCTTCACTGCTCAGTTTCTTATTGGGAATTCGCATAAATCAAACTGTTCCCAGTATTCTAACTGAGCCATTGCTCAATCATCATATATTTTTCCATCAATTTCTAATTAAAAATCAAATCAAATTCAAGTTGAGCTCTTCAATTCTGTTATCTATATAAACTTTTACTCAATTCTCTTCCCAATATTATTTGCCATATTTATTATAATATTCCTAGTGCATTGCTTAACTCTATCTGATCTGATTTCATATTCTATTCAAACTGTTCCCATTTGTCTATATGAACTCAAGATTAAGAATATTGCAAATAGTAAATAATTATAGATATAACTATATAGAATTCTTCTCAGCTTTCACTCTCCCCAAAATCCGTATTTATATAATTCAAACTGTTCTCAGTTCCACTTTCATCTATTCTTGCTAATCTTTTCACTTAGTAAGCGCGTAAAAAAAACAACAAACCCATTATATTCTACTTTGACTTGAAATCTAAATACTAATTGCAGCCATTTTAAGCATAAATCTTTCTTGTTATTCTAATTAAACTCTATTTAAAGCAAATTGCCGTAAGCTGCAGCTAAGCCAACTGTTTATAAATAGATGAAGAGTGAAATAATTATGAATTGCTAATTAATCAAACTCTCGTCGTCTCGGTTTTTAGCTTCGATACGGGCAATGGCATTCACCGTGATGAGACTGGCGAATTCAAAGGTGGTTGGCCCCATGGATCCCTCGGAGTGCGTGGCTCCTACTCGTACACGGGCGATGATGGCCAACAGTATACGGTTAACTACAAAGCGGACAAGAATGGCTTTCAGGCTGAGGGCGCTCACCTGCCCACCTCACCATCGCTGCCCAATGAGTAAGTCGTCAGCCCTCTACTCCTGCCCCAAGCCGAACCTAGCTCAATTTGATCTCTTTCCTGTTTGACAGTCATCAGCATCGCAGCGGCAATTCGGCTGGCGGCTATCATGGTGGCGCCTATCATGGCTCCGCTTCCAGCGTGTTGCCCCCCTCGTCACGCTATCTCCCTCCCGGCTATCGCCAGCGCAGACAATACTAGAACATGTGAATGGACCCAACGATCCTCGGGCGCTCAATACAGTTTAGTTCACAATTTTTTTTTTTTTTACGTACGCTAATAAATATATAGAATTTTGATAAAAACAAAATCTTTGGGTTTTCTTTTTGATATATTTGTATTATTTACCTATATATGTATATAGGTAAATCCGTTTTAAGTGCAGGAAAACTAAGTCTAGCTAACTTTAGAACTCTTTTGATTGATTCAGTTTTCAAAGAAGTTTGTGAGTTAGAAATTCCCCAAAACATCAAATAAATATATGCAAGTTATTTGCAAATTTTCATTTCCCCATATTTTTGTTTTAACAATTTCCCACTATTTAAATTTAAACACAAATATGTTCAACTTTAGCTAATTGTACCGTGCTCAACTCTTACAAGCTACTCTCAGCACTTTAATTGCTCTGTCAAGTATTTCCCATTATTTTCATCTTTTTTTTTTTTTTGTCTTGTCTCGTGTTTGCTTAGCTGCAGAAAAAAAAAAAGAAAAGGCCAAACACATTGTCTGGCCACGCCCCTTTGCTGTTGCACAGTTTTGGCAAAGTTCCAGTAGCCGGGACTAAAAGTAAAGCTTATTAATATGCAGTTAAGCAGTTCCCCCCCCCCCCCCCCCCCCCCCCCCTCCAACAAAAATAAAATAAATACAAAAACCTCACTCGATCGTTCAACTCGAGCCAAATCAAAACACAAGCTAAAAAGTTGCCGCACTTAACTTGCGTATTTTTCTCGCTTTGGCAACTTTTTGGAGGGCATTAATCATATCAGGCAACCCCATATATAACAAATATAAACGGAGAAGCGCAGAAACAAGTTTAAGATGTTGCCGACAAGTGCATGGAACTTAAGGCAAAGTAGTTGAGCTGATCGACTGAAAGTTACCCTGTATGAGATATAGTTACTCTCTGATAGCTGAGCGGTAATTGAGCTGATCGACTGAAAGTTACCCTGTATGAGATATAGTTACTGTCTAGTAGCTAAGCTTTAGGTCAATTGATCGACTGACAGTTACCCTGTATGAGATATAGTTACTGTCTAGTAGCTAAGCCAATTGATCGACTGATAGTTACCCTGTATAATATAAAGTTACTCTCTGATGGCTGAGCGGTAATTGAGCTGCTCGACTGAAAGTTACCCTGTATGAGATATAGTTACTGTCTAGTAGTTAAGCTTTAGGTCAATTGATCGACTGACAATTACCCTATATGAGATATAGTTACTCTCTGATAGCTGAGCGGTAATTGAGCTGATCGACTGACAGTTACCCTGTATAATATAAAGTTGCTGTCTAATAGCTAAGCTTTAGATCAATTGATCGACTAGCAGTTACCCTGTATATAAATATATTCATTGTCTAGTAGCTGAGCCTTAGCCTAACTGACTAATAGACTTACAGTTACCCTGTATAACATGCGTTCAATGTCTAGGCTTTAAGTCTAACTGATGTACGTATAGTTACCCTGCATATAGCGTATTCAGCATTTAGTCCTTGAGCTTTAGCTTCAGATAGACTGACAATAATCCTGCCGAAGCTTTCTCTTCAAGTCTACTTGACTCTTTTCCTCTTTATTTCCTTATCTATATCTTTTTGCATTGTCACACGAAAAACACATACATATATAGATGCCCCAAGTTTTAAAACTCTCGCATTCTTTTGCCTAGGCAAAATCCCTTTTTCTTATGCATTTCCATAGCTACAAAAGAAATAAAAAAAAAAAGTGAAATGACAGATTGTCAAGTTTCACTGCTGTTTCTTCCTCTTCTGCTTCTTTTTTTGGATGTTCTTCATTGTTTTTTTTTTTTGTTTTTGTCTGTGAAAAGTTTTTTCGTCATAGATTTTTCTTAAGCATTTTCCTAAGCAGCAAGCTGTCACCCCCCCTCTCGACCACTCTCCCGCTCTCCTGCTCCCTCCCTCTCTCACACTGTTTGCCATTTAGTATTCCCATTTCGTTTATGTTAAACGACGGACGCATTAATTAAAATTACATAGAACCGCTCGAGGGGTTTCCATTGAGACTTGCTCCATGGCAGCACGGAAGAAAGGACGGAAGGACGGAAGGATGAACTGAAGGGGCTGGGGCGCTCGGTTGCTCTAACTGAATATTCTGTTCAGTTCGGTTCGGTTTTTGTTTTATTTTTGGGGACTTCTTTCATAAATTAAAAGAGCGCTTATGAATTTTATGAATTATATTTTGCCATTTGGCAATGCAGACATTAACTGCCCCTACTACCAGCACCCTCTCAGCACTCAGCCCTCAACTGAGCCACGCTGCTTATTGAAAATTTCATTGGGCGCCTTCTACAGCTCAGCTCAGCACTGCAATCATTTGCATGCATGTTCAACTACATAGGTTACACATGTACCCAAAATCAACCCAACTCAGCCCACAGACCGCACTACCGCACCCGCTCCTCTTTGGCATTGCACTCACTTAATTTTATGCCAAAACAATGACACGCCATAAATTTAAACGGATTTGCGTTGCGCCTCGAGCAAAACGCGCTCACCAACCCCCAACTGAAGTGGTGTGGGCTAAGGGGGTTGCCTTGCCTCGTCAGTGTGTTGCAGCTCAGGGGCTGCGCACTGCCAAAGCACCTTAGATAGCAACCAAGCTCAACCTTTCACTTTTTTTTAGCGTACTTTCAAGTTTTGTGCAATTGCTTGTAACAAGCAGAAGAATACATGGCAAACTACTTTATTCTGTATATATAGAAATGTATATAGTTCTGATCAGCTCTTGGGGAACTAAATCAATCTGAAATGGTTTTGTGTATGCATTCGACTCATTGCCTGTCTCTGCGTAGTTAACTAAATTTAGAGTCTTGCACTTTAAAATATTTATTATATATTTGGGTTTACCTTGAGGAATAGAACTTATTTTGTCTAACGTTAGCTTATACAATTTTCTATTTATAAGTAGTATTATAAGAATCGAAATGTTGTGTTAGAAAAAAAAAAAAACAAAGATATATTAGAGAATTATCGATGTTACACTCAATATATATGCCCGATTATAAGTAGATCTAGTTCCTTTCCTTAAAATTGAGGAAGAAACAGAGAGCATAATGTTCAAAAGAGAGAGAGAGAGAGAGAGATAGATAGAGAGAGAGAGAGAGAGATAGAGATATAGAACCTTCCTCAATTGCATATCATCTCCGACCTGAGGCTAACACGATTGACACGATTGACTCTAGACAGCATTTAGGATATCTGCCTATCGGGTATACCCAACTAGAGCAATTCACCTACTTTAAATAATATGTCAAGTGTTTGCAACGCTTTGCAACACTGTTTAGCTGCAAACTTTTTATGAGCACATCTCAACCTGACTCATAAAATGAGCAAAAACATTTATCAATCCCAAGCATTTTGCGAGCTGAAGCATTTCACTTGAAGCAATTGAAGTTGGCCTAACCAAAAACATTTGAAAATTGCATTTGAAAAACATTTAGTTTTGTTCAAGTGTTGTTAAAACTGTTTTGTGTAACTGTCTTTTTCATGTGGCCAAATGAATCTCTATTCATTGCAAATCCAAGTGAAAACTTTTTAAAGCGAGTTAAGTGTAAGCTAATTAATTTGTTGAGTAAATGTAATTGAATTGAGTACTTAAATTGAATAATCCAGTTAAAATGAATCACTAAATTGATTCAGTAGTTCTAGTTGATGATTGACTTTTTATGGAATATAATAAATGATGATGATTCATTCAGTTGCTCATTTATTGTGTGTGTTAATTTGAACTAGTTCAGCTCTTAATGAATGTCGCATGAACTGAGCAATTACTACAACTATTTGTTAGTTAATATAGTTCATAATATGAACTACTCAACTAATTGAACTAGTAGTGAATTGAACTATTCCAAATGAACTATTAAGCTGCTTTGACAAATTGAAATAGAATTATGAATTTCACAAAATGAAAAATTCATTTGGTGTGAAAAAATAAATTGAATGCGATTTCTTAAACTTCTTTTGGAATTCAAATAGAAAATATAGACTACGCTAGGCTGCAAGCAATGCCAGACTGTGAAATACCCTGTACTGTTTCAGAGCAACTCATAATTCGATGACATCCCTAAAGAGAATTCTGGAAAAGCTCATGTGCTTTAGACATATATAACTTAAAGAGATTACCTTTTAAAATACCTAAACTATGTCATCGATTTTAATCAAAAAATCGTTCAGACTGTGAAATACCCTGTACTGTTTCAGAGCAACTCATAATTCGATGACATCCCTAAAGAGAATTCTGGAAAAGCTCATGTGCTTTAGACATATGTAAATAGCTTCAAGAGACTGCCTTTTAAATTACCTAAACTAAGTCATCGATTTTAATCGAAAAATCGTTCAAGTTATCGATGTTTTCATTACTGATTCAACCTCAATTGGCAACACCTTTTGACAACTCTTCATGCTCAAAGAAGAAAATAGAGACAGAGAGAAAGCCCGGGTTACAGCGCCTCGACTTTATCCTTTTCAAGTAACTATATATATGTATATATATATTTGATGGAACCAAGCATGTTTTGTTTACCTACTTTAAAAGCATCCGGTTAACTAATAGCCATTTCATATTTATGCCAGAGCTGACCTCAACTGGTAAAACCTTTAAGACCTTGCTTAAAAGTTAAAAAAAAAAAAAAAAAAAAAACGAAAGTTAATGAAAGTTGAGCCAAGTTAAAGTTCGCAAAACTTTAAGCCAAATGACGTGCAAATAATTTGCCAACTTTGGCAATTTGGATTCGAATGGAGCTGTGGGCGGGGGGGCGGTGGGGGCTAAGATATACGGGACAGGTGTAAGATGTAGAGGCAATTGGACTGAGTAAGAGCTGCGCTCCAAGCAGCTAGCAAATGAAACATTTGGCACGCAATTGCGTGCCTGTCAGCTACTGCAATGGGCGCCACCTAGCGGCGTGTCAGTTAGCATAGATGTTTATATACACAGACTCACACACACGCACACATATGCACCTGTCTAAGCTACACTTTAGTTAGTTTTTTTTTTTTTTTTGTTATTGATATGGCAGTTGCACGCACTGTGAAACGTTTCACGCATTCGCCTCTCTCTCTCTCTCTCTCTACCTCCCACTCTCTAGCTGTCAGTCTCTTTCACTCACTCTCTAGCTGCATCTCTCTCTCTTTCTCTCTCTCTCTCTCTCTCTCTCTTCGTATTTAGTTTGCTGTGAGTCATAGTCGCTGGGCATCATTTTCATTAAAATTTTAATAGCATTGTTAGCAAATTTCTCTCTGGTTCTGTGCGAGCTTTTTGGCTGCGGCTTTTTGGCTTCATTGTGTCTGGCTGGCAGCACATGACACGTAATATCCATAACTTTTCTTATATAATCTTCTATGTATATTAAAAACTAAAGCATAGTGCTACACTAGAGCCTGTTCAGGCAGAGGCATTGCATGGCATTGTCTATGCAAATATGAAAGGCATGAAGCGAGCTTTTGCAATATTGAGAATGAAAATTTAAATTTCATTTAAAAATAATATTAATTGGAAAGAGAAGCAGACAGACGACAGGGAGAGAGAACGAGAGAGAGAGAGAGAGAGGGAGGGAGAGGGAGAGATGAAAGAGTTTTCATTTAATATAATAAAGAGTTGTGTGTTTGTTATGAGCTTTCAGTTAGTATTGAGCTTTCAGTACTCACTCAGAACTTTCAAATCGATTCATATTTAAAGCAGCTTTGCAAAGCTTTCATATAATTTAAGAAAGCTTTATAAAATGCTCAACAGCTGAAAAGCAAAGCTTTAAAGCTGCTGGAAACTAATTGATTAATTAATATTAAAACTTTACGCTTAAGCTTTGTGCCACTCTCTGTTGCTAATACATATAAATTGAAATACTTAATTGTTACAGCGAAAAGCTCTTTAAAGCTAATCGATTGAAAACATTAGCTTAAAAGCCAAATCGAGGCAATCAATCAAGCTGATCTTAAACAAAAGCTCTTTAACTATCAGCAAACTTTCAATGCTCAAGCTTTTTAAATAGAACAAAATTAACATATTCGTGCTGATCAGCTTAGTTTTACAGCTCTTTCCATATGCTAACTTTCAAATAAAAATCAGACACTAAAATGCAAAAAAAAAAAAAACAAATATAAAATCTCAAATCCAATATTGTTTACGACTTGCGTCAAGGTTGATCACTCTGTACATCCAATAAGTGGACACATATGCTATAAAAAGAAGGCAAGGAAATGAACGCATATCGACAAATCAAGCCAAGGGCTGGAGTTGAGGCCAGAGAATTGACGGCGATTGGAGACTGGAGACTGGGTAAAACGCAAACAAGAAATTCCAATAAACTAATTTGCACACGAAAGCGAAAAGCAGCCAGGACAGACAGATGGATACTGGGGAGCTGAGCTCATCCTGACTGTCGGCTGGCTAAAGGAGCAACGAATGGCTGGATGTCCGGGATGGATCCAACTACGAATGCGATTGCGACGACTGCGAATGCTGTCGGAATATTTGTGTATGAATTTTAAGCAGCTTGTGGAAGCAAAAAAAAAAAAAAAAAGAGAGAGTCCCTAAAAAAATACTCGACTAGTTGATACCCTGAAGCTCGCACAAGTCAAAGCATAAATTTGCAATTGGACAGAACTCTGAAGAGAGTTATTGCAACTGTAAAGAGCTCGACTCACACTCCCTAAGCATACTTGAGCGAATAGATTTACCCAATTGGGTGACTTTACCTTCGTGATGTGATCGATTTAGCTATAAAATATTTGAAATAAATATAATTTTAGAAAGACATAGGTAATACATTCAAATTTTTAGCTCATTTAGCCTTTCATATCTAACGTACTATCGATCCGACTTTAGATCTATCTAGCTGTTCTTAGGTCTTAGACAAACGAGCAATACTAGATCATCTCATCTGCTTATTCTAGTCATATCTCAAATCTTTGACTGCTTCTTCTTCTTTCACTACATGCACTTTCACATAATCAATATACCCAAAAAAAAAAAAAAACCAAAAAAATTTCCATATTCAATGGAATATATAAGAAGTAAAGAAACCAATAAAAGGGATAAAATTGAAAACGGCGCCCAGGACATAACACACGAGAGCAGCACTAAAACCGGAACCGGGGGACTGGGGCGAGCGACAGCTGTAATTGTAACTGCTCTTGTGAAATATTTACAAAGTGTTCGATGAAAACTCCCCATCCGATGCTATTTTATGCTTTTGGTATAATAAATTAGCATCGCGTATCGTATTATTGACTGGATTTTGAATAATAACACACAAAGGACTCGAGCGCGCTCGAGCTGTTGGGTTGGGTTGAAGGTGACGAGAATACAGCTCGAAAATGAGATGGTAACCCAAGAGCTGGCGCGACCAGAGCACAAAGAAAGCTCAGCGCCATGTAATAAGCGCGCATTCACAATTCCACAAATGGTCTTTGCCACGCCTCCAAATCAGACCCTAAAGAATGACGGGGGCTGGGTAGTGGTAGAATGTGCGGGTATACGAATGTCGGAGTTTGTTTCACACAACTCAGCACAATTGCGCACATAAATTTAATGCGCCAAATAATACGCAAGACAAGTGAAACGCATATTTAAGTTGACTCAAGTACAGCTCTCTTCCTATTCACTCACACTCCCTATCTACCTCTCTCTCTCCCTCTCCCTCTCCCTCTCTCGCTCTAGCTATTGTGTTGTAGAATCGAGTATACAGTGGCAGCTGCATTAAGAGGCAAACTTTCAGTTTGACACACTGCAACCAAAACTATGACAAAGCAAAGCAATTGCCAAAGCTTTTTAAGCAGCTTTTTCAAGAGCTTGCACAGCAGCGAGCTTTGGCCTTGTAAGCAAATTCAATCGAGAAAAATAGAATAGAATAAATATATGCAAATAAATATATCCATTTGTGAAAGCTTTTAAGCTTTTTTAAGCTTACACATTGAACACAATGAAATCTAATCTCAAATACTATCAACAATTGTCTGTAAATACGATTTAATCATTAACTAGTTAATGTAAATAGACAAAATAATAAAAGCTTTTAGCTTTTCGAAAGCTTGAAAAAAAGAAAACTTGACAGAAGTTAACTAATTTGAGCAGCGTTTTTACCATATAGTTTAAGCATATGACTGTTAAAGATGATTAGCTAAATATGCAGCTTTTGATATGCTTAAAGCTCATGATTGAAGAAACTGAATAATCACTATTTTAAATTATTTTATTTAGTTTTAAGATTTTTCTAGTAACAACTGACGAAACCAATGAGCTTTCATTGCTTTTCATCAGTTAAAAAAGCTTTGTTTGTATATTTAACCTCACTTTAGATTATAGCTGTAGCTAAAGCTTTGCTTTATATGCTTGTGCGTATTTAACCTCACTTTAGATTGCAGCTTTAGCTAAATTTATATCTCAATATAAAAGTGAACTCTATATAAAGCTCATTAATTGTCATGCCAAGCAATTCGTAGCGATGCTGCACCACTGTGCGCACAGTGCAACTGAAAGCTTGAAAAAGTTTTTTACTATTGTAAGCGTCTTTAAAAAGGAGAGTATATAGGTTTTTATGCTGCAGACTTGAAATTTGGATTAAATAAATATTTGTAAATAGTGAAAAGTCAAATATATTTCTATATGAACTTTATAGAGCTATATTAAAAATTTATTTAAAAAAAAAAAATATATATATATATATATTACTTTTTTTTTACCTCGCACAAGTATTTTAAAGTCTATAACACCCTATTGGAATGCTCTTACTTGTTTAGTTTTTCAGCGTTGACGTTGTATAAATGTATATATTTTGTATACTTGCTTTTTTTTTCTTTATTTTTAACAACTTGAGATTTGCACAATATACATGCACACACACACACACACACACACACACACACATGCACACACACACATGCACATGCACGCATACATATGTAACTGTACACAGTACTCATTTGAATGTATTACAACAAGTTGAACGTAGAACAAAAATTCCAGCACAAAAGGACGTAGGAACGATGTTGCCGACATGAATTATTTAGAACGCCAAGCGAAATGACAGCGATGCAGGGGAACGAAGCTAAGGTCTCGAGGAGTGGGAGGCATAAGGCAGCTGGAATGAGGTTATATAACACACACACAGAGCTATATGAGAGTATATATATATATATATGTGGTGGCTGAGCGAAAGGTTTGATTAAATTTGTAGCCACTTGTAGCGAGTCATCACTGTAAGGGTAAAGGTAGAGGTAGAGGCTGAGGTAGAGGCTGAGGTAGTGGCAGAGAGAGAGAGAGAGAGAGGGAGCTAGAATAGGATGCTAGACACTTGGAAGGCGTCGGAAATTAACTCGTTTTTATGGTGCATTACATTTAACTAGGTCTAAACTCGAGTCGTAGTGGGGTGGGCGGGGACTTGGGTTAGTTGATTAGCGCTCAAGTTAAATAATTCCAGAGATAGCAGTAGGTCAGAGCTCGACATCATATCTCAGCTCAGTTTATTCCACTGACAGCGCAATTTCTACTTATGACCCGACAACAATCATTCACACAACAATTGAGGGTGGCTTTCAAGGGGGTGATGGATAGTGGGCGGGGCAGGCAGTACGAGGCGCTGGAGGCGTGGCACACGTAAAGCAATCAACAATTGTTGCATGAATAAGCAGCCAAGCGCTTTGGTGGCTGTGCCTCGTGCCCGTTGTTTGGGGCATTTGGAGCTAATGATTGCCAGCGCACAGATCACTGAGCAATTTCTGTGGCAAAGAGAGTGAGTGAGAGAGAGAGAGAGGGAGAGAGAGGAGGTGCGGGTGCGGGTGCGGGTGCGGGTGCGGATGCGTGGGAGTCCGCAGCTCAAAATTGTGCCATCAAAATTAATGGATGGAATGGTGTCGGAACAGTGTAAGGAGTAAGGGATGCCAGGGAGACGGGGCGCTGATAGCGCACATTAGATGATGATGGAAATTAGAAGAGCACAAAAGACGCCGTCTGACGACGTCCGAGACTGAAGGCAGTCGGAAATTGAATAGCTGTGTTCGAAACATGCGGAAAAGAGAAAAAAAAACCTGAGCAAAATCAATTAGACTACAGAGAATTGCCTGGTTCTGGAAAACTATTTATGCTTGCATGAACTGTAGCCGAAAGTACGAATTTTCTTTTTCATTATCTTTAAAGTAACTCCAGCAACATTTTGGCCACTTTAAACCCTCAGAGGTCTAAGGCATTTGCTGTAGAGCATTGAATTCAAGACGAGCTGCAATAGTTGGTCCTATATCAAGGTAAACTGCATGGAAGATATTTCTGAGTGAGAGAGAGAGAGAGAGAGAAAGAGAGCGATAGAAACCAAGAGAAAGAGAGAATGAGATTTTTTTCCGGGACACAGAAAAAGAGAATGAGAAAGAGAGAGATAAGGAAAGAATGAGATTTCTTTGAAGGACACAAAAAAGAGAATGAGATATATTTCACAGAGAAAGAGACAAAGAAAGAATAAGATTTCTTTCAGGGACATAAAAAAGATAATGAGAATAAAAGACTGAGGGACACAGAAAATGAGAATAAGAGAATGAGTGAGAGAGAGAGAGAGAGAGAGAGGAGAGGGGACTATGACAAAGAACAAAGAACGGCGAAGGACAACTAAACTGTTGAGTTATATATCAAGAATATTTCAAAGAGAATTCAATTTCCCTAGCGAAAGCAAGACAACACTTTATATAGGCAGCTCTATAAGAATCAAACTGAAAAAGTTTACCAACAAAAAATGCCTTAACTGACATCCAATCAAAATAAAAACTCATAAAAGTCTTATTTGCAAAAAGTCTTTCCCCATCAAACTCTTAACAAAAGCACTTCAGAAGCGACAAATTCCAGCTTCATCTTTTCTGTGCATTAAAAAAGAAAACCCAATTTGAATGTCCCACAAAGAGCCAAGTCGCACAACGGTATAAAAACAATATCGAAATGAAATTTACATTAAATTTGATGCAATTTTGCTAAAACTCTATTGAATAGTTGCAATTCCATTTGCAATAATTGCATTTAGACCCAAAAGTGGGCGTTGAAGCAAAGCAAAGGCTTGACCCTAGCAAAGGCTTCTGGTTCTAATTCAAAGGGAAAATCGCCACAAAACTTTATTATCATAAACAATTTACAAGCCAAAAGGCAGCTTAACTTGCGCCACCTGGTGTGGGAGGGGCGTCGGGTATGCACGACGAGAAAATACCTTGGAAATAATAATTGAATATATATATGAGTAGCTAAAGTACAACTTTCTAGCTTGGATTATTTCTATATCTGTCATGTGGTAAGAACTGAATCAAGTTTAGAGCTCTCTATATTTCTATATGCTTAAGCATAAGTTAAATGCCAAATTAGTTAGCTACAACTCTTCAAATGTGCGAGATATGGGCAAATAACTAAAGCTTGATATCGATATTTATCGATTACAAGGAAAATATATCTATTTTGTGAAAATCAACTTGATAAGCGAATGCTGCAGTTAAATAAGCAGAATATAACTCAAGAATCTAACTGATCCAGAATCTATATGGAATATATATATATATATATATATATATATATATATATATATATATATATATATATATATATATATATATTCCATATAGATTCTGGATCAGTTAGATTCTTGAGTTATATTCTGCTTATTTAACTGCAGCATTCGCTTATCAAGTTGATATATATATATATATATATATATATATATATATATATATATATATATATATATATATATATATATATATATATATATATATATATATATATATATATTTAACTTTTACTTTCCAATAATTTCAATAAAATCAATCTACCCCATATTCATCACATTTTCCGTATGACAAAAGGTAAAAGGCAAATAGCAACGAGCTAAGGGTTAGTCCACAGCAGGAGGTAAATGTGTGGCTTGGGCCAAGGCTTCTCTCTCTCTCTCTCTCTCTCTCTCTCTCTCTCTCTCTCTCTGGTTGATTGAATAACTTCTGTTCTGTGTGTTTCAAATGCGATTGCATTCTTGGCCAACTTGGAGCCATACAAAAATGTATCAATGATAAATGGATATTGTGAATTAGTTGCTAAATTGCTAAAAAGTTATGCATTGATAGCTAAAAAGGGCTACGAATAAAGTTGAAATTGATTTGTAAAGTGTGCAACCTAAGGAATAATCTTAAATGTCAATTAAATGTTGATCAAGTTGTATGTGACCAAAGAATATTCAAACTCTATAAGCCACGTCTGATTAAAGAAGTAGTTAGTAAGCAAAGCTGTAAGCTTAGTTTAGCCTGACTAAAGTCGAACTTAGTAAGTAAATGTTCAAGCTATATAAACCAAGTTAACCTTAGTCTTTAGAGTCCTCATACCTTATAATTATGCATCTTATATTCGCTTTTGAAGCTAAAGACTTGAAGTTTGGAATATATACTCGTTGAGAACCCAAGCTCACAGAGATATGACAGATATATCTACGCTTATTGGAAACTCTAAATTTAATGAGCTCTTCTATAGATTTACATAGAATTATATATTATAATATATATTCTGCGGCAAATCGTAAAAAACTATATCTTACATGCTTTTGTATTTGAATTCTTTCTCAACACATTTTCAAAAGAATTATTTTGGACCATCAATGAGTATTATGCAGTCGGTAGCATGCGTTCTTATTTACTTCAAATTGATTTGCAAATATTTTATTTTCAATTTCAATTGAAAGCCTTAAAATATATATAATTAATTATAGACTAGTTATATACTAGGTATATACTAGGTATATACTAGGTATATACTAGGTATATACTAGGTATTTACTAGGTATATTCTAGTTATATACTAGATGCATTCTACTTATATACTTCATAGCAATCATAAATAATTTTTAGCAAACTTTGCAGCGCTCAAAGATAAATGATCTATGTTAATGGAGACGCGTTTATGACTAGAAAAGAACTCTAAAGAAATGTAAATTTTTCATAGCATACTTTTTAGGGGCGGGTGTAGGGCGTGGCATTATCGTTCGGTTAGCCAAATTTGAGTTTTTGTGCATTTTAGTAACTACTTAAGCTGCCAAAGTAAATTCCAATGCCATTTGTCTTAGCTCGGGTGCTGTTGCTTCAGTTGCTTCAGTTGCTCCTATGGCATGAGAAATCAAATTGACAGCGACAGGTGGGCGGCTCTGGGTGGTTCAGGTAAAAAGTTGGCAGACACGTCTGCGGCAGGCACTTCGGCATGATTAGTGTCTGGCAGGTCGGACAAGACAGTTGCAGCTCAGCTGAGACAGGTGCTATGTCAACCGTGTGCCCGCGCCCGAGCACATAAATCTAAGCGCAGATGAAGCTGCTAATGTGACGGCGGCTGGATCAAAAAATCTTGTGAACTCTGCCAGCTTGCACGCTTGTAATTGAAGGGGAAGCTACACAATTTTATTTATTTTTTTCCCCCTCCACCACCCCGTTATTTATTTATAGCACGCAAAATGTCTTGATGAAGGTGCAAATGTTGCACATCTAGGGGGTCATCCAGGTCCGTTGGGTGTGAGGAGCGATGCTTGGATGGTCGGACAGCTGACAGACGTCGTTTGCCACGAGATACAACACAAGTTTTACACAGACCGAAAACCGCAGCACTTCAAAAACATTTCGTCTAACAAATGGATGTCTGTCAGTCGTGCTGAGGCCCAAGCCCTGAGATTGGGGAGTTTGTCCGCCAGCAGAGCTGTCAATACGGGCCAACGTCTGTCTTTCTGTCTGTCTGTGGAATGGTTGGTCTGGCACTGCAGCGAGAGCTGCTTAAAAATTTGATGAGATTAGCAAGTAGCAAACCGTCCTGGTAAGTGGGTCTAAGTGGAACTGCCAACTTGCTTAAGTTTCTATTGGAAGTGCCAGGGTTTTTCATTTTCATTATGCAACTGACAAACTTTTCTCCCTCATCCCCCTTAAACAAGCTTGGACACTTGTAGGCATCAATATTTATTAATGCCTCTCAGAGTAAAGTATTCTAGAACATAGTTTGATTTATATTTTAGTAGGTCTAACCGGATTATGTTCATTTATCTATTTGTACAGCTCTCTTTATCGAGTGCTAAAGATTTTAATTCTCTAATTCTAATCAGAAATTGAGTTAACGGTTCTGTCATAACTTTTCTCTCGAATTTCCAACTTGTCTAATATCTGGTTTCATCTCACTTCATCTTTATTGTTATCTCTCTCTCTCTCTCTCTTTCTTTCTCCCTTTAACTCGCACTCTAACTCTAACTCTGTCTATCTCTCTCTCTCTCTCTCTCTCTCTCTCTCTCTCTGTCTGTCAGTCTATCTGTCTGTCTGTCTGTCTCTCTCTCTCATTATTTGTCTAATATATTAGTTTTTATCTCCTCTCTTTCTCTATCCTTCTGCCTCTCTTTCACAATTTTCGCCTCTAAGTCCTCTTCCTTTCTTTGCCATTGAGTCAATCTTTTTCCTTTCTCCTCTCTTTTTCTATCTCTCTATCTCTCTCTCTATCTTTCTCTCTCTCTCTATCTTTTACTGTTTTCTACTTCTCATTCGTCTCATTTTTCATCTCATTCTAGCTCACGCTCTCAACCTCTACCTCTCTGTCCCTGCTTCCTACACTGCACCTCTCTCTCTCTGCCTCTCTCTCTCATTCCTCTACTCTAAAGTCATTGCCCAAAAACGTATTTAACTTGATTATCAGCTGTGGCACATCGCACACCCTATATTACCTATCCCCCCCGGCCCTCGCATACCCCTAGCCCTTACCTAGCCCTCTTCCGACAGACAGACACCTTTCGGCAATGGCCGCCAGGATCTCGCAGGACTTGAGGGGCAAAATCAAATTCGACGCTCAATTAAAATTCAATTTGTTGCGCGCCATTAATTAGATTCCCATCCCCCTCGCACAAAACTTTCGGCTGAACAAGTTTCAGCACAACGCCACCTGTGACAGATGGGAGTTGGCTCCCATTCAGACCGGCTCGAAGCCAGCTAGCCCCCGGGTCTCTCTCAACATAATGCAATTTTTCTTGGAGCTGCTCCATTGAACTGCAGCTGGCCAGCTGGCGGGAGGAGAGCTCTCTAATTAAAGATGAGGCTGGGCGGGGCATTGGGGGTTGGGTCAGCTCTTCGACACTTCAATTAGTTGTAATCTATGCGCATAAAATTGCCAGCTAGATGGATGGCTCGCAGCAGCAGCCGCATGCAACATGTGGCAACGTAAGTCCAACAAATACGCATAAATTACGCCCAGCGGGAAATTTTCTCAGTTTCTCTTCGTTTTCTTTTTTTTTTCGATTTTTGTTTTTCGTTCTCTAATTGTTTAGATCTAGACTAGTTCGTTGGCCTTTTGCACACAACTGTACTCACCTGCTTCTGCAATGTATTGGAGAGCTCCTCGAGGCACTCCTTGCGTTCGAAACGCTCAAACTTGAAGCTGTTCGAGCGATAGAGCTCATTGTCCTCACGTCGACGATTGCGGCATAGGCGTCGTGTTATTATATTTCCACTGCCACTCAAGCGAGGCCTATCCAAATAGAATAGAACAGTAAGAAGTTTGATTGAGAGCTCATACGTTATTGTTATCAAAGAGCAAAGGGGTAAGGGTAGCCTCAAAAGAACGTCTCCTCTTTATCATTTCTGCGTGAACTTTTCTTGAACTTTGAGTAGTTCGATAAGGAACGAATGATATAGTATATATATTTTTGAAGCATAACCTTTTCAATATGGGCCGACACTAGACTCATGTGTTGCTTTAAGACTTTAAAAAAGATTTTCATTAATTTCATTCGACGGCCTCTTTTCGTCTGTTATTCTGTTTGTGTTCGCTTTCTTGGTTCATCTGTCCGTACGTTCGTCTGTCCGTCGTCTCCTCCTCTGCCTCCTGTGTCATATGCATGCCTCTATGGATTTGTCTGTCCGTCCGCTTATTTGACTTTCGGTCCATCAATTCTTCCCTCAATAAAAATCTTCGCATTTTTTAGTATTTACTCTAGTTTTAATTAACTTTTCAGCATATTCTTGTTCAATTACAACGTATGTTGGCTCACCACAATTTTTAAACAAAAAAATCGTATTTGATTTTAACTTAAACTAAATGGAACTAGTTCTTCTCCAGCTTTAAGTAATTTCAGTGTTTAGATTCTCAATTGCATTAAACTATTTGCTACTAGGAACTGGAACTTTCAACTATTTACAATATGATTCAAAATGAAGCAAAAAAGAACTAGTTCTTTAAAATTTTAAGAAACTTTTGTTATTTAAAACACTCTTCTATATTGAATTGGTTACTTAACTAAATAGTAATAGTTCTTCTGAGCAAGTCATTCCATTTAATAGAACTAGTTCATTAGCAATTTCTATAAATTAGTGTTTATGTTGTTTAGATCTAGTTCATTAGCAAGAAACTTTTATGAAGCTTTCATAGTTTAAACCACTTCTCTCTATCGAACTAGTTCTTTTCATCAGATCAATTTAAGAAACTCCTCTCATTTGACCTACTTTTCTGTTCTGAACTAGTTCTTAAACTAAATTGAAGAGACTTTTACTCAAAAGAACAAAACTTTACCGATTTCAAGATTTCCAAGCAACTTGCATTCCTTAGACCAATTTTCTTTTCTGAACTAGTTCCCTTTCAAGTTGAACTTGTACCAACTTCTGCAACATTTCTTGACTTAAGTAACTATGAGTACTTGCAATATGATTCTAACCTTAATATCCACCTCTGCCCGCCTTTTACACCTTGCACCTTATTTAATTATCGTATGCCCAAAGTTTTTAGCTTTGAGCTAGTTTCCTTCTTTAAGAAGGAGGCGTAGGTAGTTAGTTAGTTAGTTCCTCGCTCTGTGTCACACCATTAACTCTGTTGCTGTTGCTGTTGCTATTGCTTGTCAGCAGAGGCCTAAAGCCGTTCCCCAGCCCCTACTCCCTTCGACTTTCGGTTTTAGCAAAAAAAAAAAAAAAGAAGGCTTTTGGGGCTAACAGCAGCTGGCAAAGAAGCTCGTTAGGCCGGGCGCTTCATTAAAATTTGACACATTTGGGACGAAGTCCGTGTTGAAAATGAAAAACAAAAATATATAGAAATGAGGTGGAGGTGGAAATGGAAATGGAAATGGAGGTGGAGGTGGAGGTGGAGATGGAGGTAAAGGTGGAGTTGCAGGTGGCTTGTCGACCTGGTGTCGGGTTAAAGCCGCAGCATTTAAAGTTGGCTAACACGGAAAATGTCGTCGACCCAGTTTTTCACTTGCATTTGGGTTCATTCAACGAAATGACCCCGCCCACCCACGTCCTGCACTCCTCCCAGTCCTCGCAACACTTCAATGAAGCCAACTAACCGACTGAGCGACTCACTCGACTCCAGACTGGGCAAAATCGACGAAGCCATTATGATCGACTAGGAGTTACTCCCTAGCTCGAAAAATCCTCTTTAAGACACGCTTAACTCTGAATTGATATGGTTAATAAGCTAAGCGCATGACTTCAAGATACCCTATAAGCGAGCGCTAGACATCATTCAAAATACCCTATGACTAGCTCAGCTTGAAGTTGATCTGTAATGGACATGACACGAGGATACCCTATAAAAATATATAAGCTCTAAAGCTTCGCTTAAAGTGAGCCAATCATTTCTTAAGGACAGTTTACATATCAGCTTGACAAAGATAGATTTTAATGATATTTAGATTTATCGATAACTTATCGATATACGAATAATACAGGGAAAGTATCAAAGAGCACTAACAACCAAGCAATATGCATGACAGACAAGCTAAGTTAAGCCCCAAGTTAGGTTCTTTAAGTGCCGGAGATCTACAAATTAAGTATTAGAATCAATCGATATATATCAATTTATCGAAAAAGCAGCATATTCTTGATTTGCATATGATATATTGAAACTATAAAGTCTTAGGTCATATATCAAAGAGGAAAATACCTTAAAGCGTACGGCTACTATCATTGATAGGTTATCAATAAACTTGTAAATTTATCGATTTTTATTAAATTTGTTGTAGTTCTCATGGTAAAGTGCGCAGTTAACTGATCTGTTCTATATAAAACGTAACTCATTATAAATATAGTTATATATGGGAAAATATGCAGCCAAAGTAAAGGAATATGCAGGATAAATGAGTAATCGATATTTATCGATACATGACAAATTGGTAAGAATATCGAATAAGCTTGAAGCTCTATAATGCAGCCAACTATTTGATGATATGATTCTAGATTGCAATGCCTTCACCCTAGCATACCCTCTGTATGCAATTGTATATGTGTACAGGGTATAACAAAGAGCTTAAAAACTCAACGACGCCCAACAAAAGCCACAAACCACTGAAAAAGGCTCAAGTGTTGGCAACGCAGTTGCCCACTTGCAGCTTACAGCTTGCAACTGGCAACTGGGAAGTTGCAACTGGCAACTTCATGGCAAATGGGAAACATTTTGGGGTACGGCGTAAACTCACCCGCAGGGCTTGCAGTGCGTCATGTGCAGATCCCAGTTAAGGTGGAAGTTGAACATGCGCAGCTTAGCAACCGCACGCTGCCTCAGCGAGATGTCCGGCGGCGTAGCAGCAGCTGCTTGTGCAACATTTCCAGCTCCGCCTCCTGCTCCAGCTCCTGCTCCTGCTACTCCTACACCGCCAGCTGCTGTGACATTACCCAGCACCGGCGCACGCTGTGCATTTGGATACATCATGACGGTGCCACTGGGCGCTGAGCTGGCGAACAGACGCTGCGATGTGGTAACTGTGCCAAGTCCGTGGCCGTGGCGATAATGCTGATGTTGATGCTGATGCGGGTGCTCCTTCAGCGTGTAGAAGCCGCCCGAGGAACTGCAATAAGCAAATACACAAATAAAGTTCATGTTAAAGTAAAGTTAAGACTAAAGTTAAGATAGCAAGTTAAAGTCAATTGCTAACTGCAGAAAGCAATAAATCATGGTAAAGCTCATTCTAAAGTCCACGTCGATCAATCAATCCAGCGATCGGACAAGCTTTGCCTAAGCAAGTCAATCAATGAATAGACCAACGAATTAGCATGTTAATCAATTAATCAGTCAGTCAATCATAGTATTAAGCATTAAGCTCATCAATCAGTCAATCAACGCATCAATCACTCTACTCAGTCAATGAATTAGTAAGTGATGCAATCAAAACTGTCTAGGAGTCCCGCAGTACTTTAATGCGTCAGTGATTCAGTCATGACTGACTCAATCAATTTAACAATCTTGAGCACATACTCACATCAAACTAGCCTATTGAAAAGTCTATCATTTAGTCATCTATTATTGAGTCAACAAATTATTCATTTCCACAATTACTCATTCAACAATTACTCATTTAAGTCACTGAACGATTCACTGGCAATTTCATTGCCTATCTTATGAATTTGTCAGCCCAACTGTCAGTGAGTGATAGATAAGTCTATCATATCATGTCATGTCAATCAAAAAGTTGCTCGAACAGTTTTGCATTCAATTAATCACAACTTTAACGTAGCATATGAAGATGCAAGTGTAAGAGAAATGGGAAGAGCTGGAGTAGGATGCTAGGTAGAGGGAAGCTGTGTCAAGCTATTTTAAAAGTATATAAAAAGTTCTAGAGAGAGAGAGAGAGAGAGAGAGAGAGGGAGTAATGATAAAGGACTCATAAGAAAATGTAACCTAATCGGGCAGGATCTCGAGTAAAACAAAAAAAATCGATTCATTTAGACTGATGTAGGCTAGAGACTACATCAGCTCGTATACCAAATTTTGACTTGCAAATATTACAACTAGAACTTGTCAATTAAAGCTTAGTCTTGACTTTAGCATGCAGTTTAACATTAGCTTTAAATATCAATTTTCCTAATATCTATAACTATTTACAGCGCAACTTTCCAAAGTAGTAAATTCATTGAAGTATTGATTGACTGATTCAGCTCATGATTACGAGTGTATGAGAGATGAATTGATTGATTAACTGATTGGTGATTGGTGGCTAATTGATTGATTGATTAAATGAGTGGTTGATTAACTGAGTTGGTTGGCAGATTGACTGGCTGATTGAATGGCTTATTGATGGATTGACTAATCGAGTGATTGATTGATTGACAGACTATTTGAGTGGTTGGCTGGCTGTTTGAGTGGTTGTTTGACTGATTGAGTGTTTAGTAGCTTGACTGACTGATTGAGTTGGTGGGTTGATTGATTGACTGAATGAGTGATTGATTGATTGATTGATTGACTGAATGAATGATTGATTGACTGATTGAGTTTGTTGGTAGATTGTCAGTAAATCAATTGAATGATTGAGTTGGATAAGAGATTGTCAAACTGATTGAGTGCTGGATTGACTGATTGGATGATTGATTGATTGATTGATGACCAAACACTCACAAATCTAATTTATACCTTGCTTGACCAACACTCCTGCAATTAGCGTATTACTAACTTATTCATAACTAGATTTAACTGTTCAGATTGATAAATAGCCCTAATATTTGACTGTTTGATTGAGTAGTATACATATGTCTGAGTGATTGTTCACTTGATTGAATATTAGATTCATTGAGTGTTTGAAGAATGAATTGCTTAATCAAAGGCTGTGATAAAAGGCTAGACAAAAACATATACATATACATTTAATGCAAAAACGTAATATTCCAATATCAACACTTATATAATAATAAAATTATATATAGTATATTTGATATTGAACCTGATTCAGGTTTAGGAAAATCCCGTCCTAAGAATTGAGCTTTACTTACGACATATTATCGCCGCCGGCATCACCCACGCAGCTGGTGACGCTGGCCATGCCGCCGCTGCGTCGCGGTCGACTCTTGCGTCGACGTCGACGCCGACGCTCCGATGAGGCAGTGCGCGTTTGGAGAACATGCTGGCTAAGCGATTTGTGGCAATTCGATGGCGGCTGCCCGCTGCTGGCCAAACGCCGTCCAGTCGCATTGCTGCCGCCGGCAGCGCTGGCAACGCCAACGCCAACGCCGTGCAGACCCTGAACGGCGACCACAAGCTGCGCATCACCAAAGCCGCCCGCAGAGCTGATGGTGTCACTCGAATGTGGCGTTACAATGCCGGCAGCTGCGCCGACAGCGCCGGTGGCAGCGCCAGCAGCAGCGTTCGCTGATTGTGCTGACTGTGATGGTGTTTGTGATTTGCTGTTGCGCAGGCTGTGATTCACTTTGCGCCACATGCGTTCCATAACGGTATTTGTTGTTACTGTTGTTGTGCTTTCTTTTTTTTTTTTTTGTTATCTATTTTTAGCTGCTTCTTCTAATTCCAAAGCAATTTTTACTAGCTACAAAGGAGTTGGGAATGAATTTGGCGACTCTTCTGTAGTGGAAATTGTTGTTGTTGTTTTTGCTGTTGCTATCGTTGTTTTCGTTGTTGTTGTTGTTGTTTCTGTTATAGTTGTATTGTTGCGAGGTGGCAGTGTTTTGTTTTGTTTGATATATTTCTTTTCTTTTTTTTTTCTTTTTGTCAGCTCTGGTGCTGTTTGCTGAGCAGCAGCCGCAACATGCCTGCATAAACACACACACACACACACACACCGACACAGGCACACTGGTACACACACACACGCACACACACACACAGATTCAGGCACACAGGCACACACAAAAAAGCTACTCAGCAGGAACTATGCATTGTTGTGGTTTATAGTATTAGTTGTTGTTGTTGTCGTTGTTATTATTGGTGTTGTTGTTCTCTGTGGATAGCGGAAGCAGAAAACAAAGAGCATGAATTGAGTTTAACCAAACACGCACACACACATGCAAGCAACGCGCTCTGTATACGTCAGTGTGTGTGTGTGTGTGTGTGAATACTTTTGTCATGCACTTTTAGGTTAAGCACGCGCTTCACTCCTTTTGTTAAGTCGCGGCATTGTTGTTGTTGTTGTTGTTGTTGTTGTTGCTGTTGCCGCTATTCGCATTGCACTTGTGAATGAAAACGAATTGCAGAGAGCAATTGAGCGAAGCACACACAAACACACACACACACGCATACGCATCCGCACACACACACATAAACAAACTATTTGCATACACATGCACAGCTGTATATATATTTGTTGTTTCTTTTTTTATCTCTCTCTCTCTCTCTCTTTTCTTTTGCTAAATGACAAAACTTGTTAAGTCTTCACTCGAAAAAAAAAGAATTATATTTAAATAGCAGCAATCAGGAGCAGTGAAAAGCAACAGCGAGAACTGTAACTGTAAAGATGAGAAACACAGCGAAGACGCCGATGAAGGCGACGACGACAGCAACAACGGCGACGGCGACGGCAGCGACGGCAGCGACGACAGCGACGACGACACACATTTTACGTTTTGTGTAATTTTGCGTTAGTAATGAGCGGAGAGCGCAAATACACACGCACACACATGCATACAAGCATAGACAAACACACTCACCCACACACACACACACACAGAGGCAGGCAGAAAGTAAAACAGGAGAGTTTAACGTTGGCGTTGGCAACCAAAGCGCCGCTTTTATTGACGCCAAGCTACTCCTGCTTGTTGTTATTGTTGCTGCTGCCTACGTTTCTAGATTCTGCTCAAAGTACTCTATGCGCACAGTGGTGTAAGGCTAAGCAAAATAGTTGGAAATTAATAAAGAGACACAGTTTGGTTAAGTTAAATTATAAATATAGCCTATGCATAGCTTTAATTTAAGCTTTTTTCAAACTGAGATAATAACTAAAAGGAGCTGAGTTACGGCTAATTGGAAATAAATATGAGCTTTATCAAGGGTAACGAAAACGGTAAAAGTAACGAATTATATATAAAAAAAATAAATAAAAAAATTTTAAAAAACTTTAATTTATAGCAAATTATTACTAAAATCAATTAATACAATTTAATACTTCTTAATATTTTTTTATTTTTAATTAAAAAAAATATATAAATACAATGCCCGAAAAAGTATGCTATAAATATTAGTAAATTAACAAAACTCTACATGACTAACTGTCAAACCAGTATGTGAAACAGAACGGAAACGCAGATCTCAGAACAAGAAACGTTCACTAACAAAAAGCAGAAACGAGCACTTGGAACCACTGTGCCTGCACAGACAGGAGCTGCCCAACTGAGCGCTCTCTCGTACTCGTGCTCTCGCTCTCTCTCTCTCTCTCTGTCGCTGCCGTGCGTGGGCGCAAGCCGTTGCCGTCGTAGCTGTTGTTGTTGTTGTTGTTGTTGTTGTATCCTGCCACGTCCTGTGTATAACACAAACAATTTGTGCTTGACGCTGCAAGGGAATTCCCATTTAGAGAGCGCAATGGGAAAGTCATCAATTGATGATACATTGATGAAAATCTATTTGCGATTGTTATTAACACTTTTCATTGTCTGCTTTTGTGCGCACGCACACACACACACACACACACACGCTCGCACACAGTCACCGGAAACGGAAGCGTTTGTTAATTTACATTATTTGTATTTATTTGTATTTTTTCGCTTCGTTATCACAAACAACGAAATTCGCTGCGCCTTTTGTGGCCAGGAGCAGAGGCCTCTGCCCGTTTATTGGCAACGCGCACGCACAAATAAAGCAGCCACAGCGAGCGATGCTCAACACTGGCAGCGGCAGTGGCAGTGGCAGTGGCAGCGGCTGAGGCAGAGCCAGCATTCCGTTACTCTCGCATGTCATGCTCTCGCACGCTCTCTCACATACTCGCTCTCTCTCTCTCATCTCGTGCGCTGTCAGTGACGTTTCGCTTGGCAAAATGTAAACATTGTTGAAGCCGGGCATTTTAATTGACCGGAGAAAAAACTGTCAAACCTTTGGCTTAATTAGCTAAAAGTGTGTTAGATAATTGCTTTACTTATTGCAGTTGCCTAGTTAACCGTTTGCTTAGTTTTTATTTTTGGCTATTATCGATAGCTGGGCCAAAGCGGAAATATCGAATGTTGCAGCAGCATAAAAAGGGATATTTTCGGGACATTTCAACGGCATTTACTAGCTGGACATTGGACTAGCGCCCTCTATGGCATGGCAGCGAAAGCAAAAGCTGTGCCAGCTGAACGCTAGATGGCGCCAGCAAAAAAGCACCATCTCACATTTTTATTGGACATTGAAAGGAGCGAGCTTTAAGCACAGTGGAGCGAAGCCAATGCATATTGAGTGGAAATAAATTGCCAAATTGAATTGCGCATTTCCCATTCCAATTCCACATTGAAACCACAATAAAATTGTTTTTAATATATTCTTTTTTTTTTATATTTAAGTTTGCTTTTTCTTGCTGTTTATAGTATTTTTAATTGTTTTTGCCAGTTGGGCTGAAATATGTATCAGCTTGATCGTAATCATTATCATAATCGTTATCGTTATCGGTATCTGTATCGTCTCTATCCACATGCTTTGCCTTAGGTGACACTTTTCAATCGATATACTTGGTATATGCGAGCCATGCGTGTTATCGTTTATCATTTATCGTTTATCGAATTTCTTCCACTTGCATTCTATATATGTGTATATATCTATATATATATATATATGTTATATATTGATCTTGATCTGTTTAGTTTAGACATTTAGTTGACATCGAGCATACACAAAAGGAATGTCTTAATACGATTTCTTTACTTTTGTTTTATTTAGTTTTTCTTTCTTATTTTTTTTTTTTTTTTGTGTTTTTGTTTTTTCTTTCTTTTTTTCTTAGATAAATTGCCTTTATAATCTGATAACTGTATCACTACGTTACACACACATCGAGACACACGTCAAAAAGGAAATGTTATATTACTGTTATATGCTGTCCACTCTCCCTATCTCTTGCTCTCGCTCTCGCGCTCTCTCTCTATCTCCTGCTTACTCTTCTGCTAGCTCTTTCTAACTTACGTTTACAAAATGCTTTCTTTTTTTTTTTTTTTGACCTATTGCGCAATTTTACAAATTTGAGATCTTCAATTAGACTTTTAAGACTTGCACCACGGTGCGCCAATTGCCAGCGTTGCCACCTAGTTATAGTTGCTTTACTTTATTTTATTATTTTCTGCTACTTATCACAAAAAGTGTTGAAAACGAAAATGAGAAACGGAAACGAAAACGAAAACTGAAACAGAGACTAAGACTGAGATGGCTCAGACACATTTAAGAGTTAGCTGGAACGCTTGGAAGTGAAACAGCGAATGCCATACAAATTCGTTTGCAGCTAATTTATGCATGTCTAAATATGCATATACATACATACATACACATATACTGTAAAGTCTTGTTTATATATATATATATATATTCAACTCTTGCTTGGATTTTTGATTTCATGTTAGTTTATTAAAAAAAAAAAACGGATCAGCGCAGCTAACCTCAAAAATGTTGTCATATAGTGTGGCAGCACTGTTCTACAAATTTCTTTACTTTTTTTTTGCATTTTTAACTTTATTTTTACTTATTTTTTTTAGTTTTTATTAAAATTGTTTTGTTTTTTACTCTTTTTATTTAAGTTTTCTTTTTTTTTTTTTTTTTTTTCATTCTACAAAATTGTTTTTTTTTTTTTTTTTGTGGCAACTTTAGATTTGCTTTTTGCTCGCTTTCTTGTGTTGGCATTTTACAACACAGTGTTGGTCCAGTGTTAGCAGTGGCCTTTTCTTTATCATCTTTTCTTCTTGATCTGCACGAAAATTCGCTCAAAAATGCAAATTGTTTTCGATTTTATTGTTTTTTGTTTTTTCTTTACAATTTATGCTAGACAAAAAATGAAACGAAAAGAAATAAGGATAAAAATACGTATTTCATGCGCTGTTGCCGCACTGAAATTTGGCAACGTTGCATAGTTAGTTTGGTTGTCGCTTTGATCTATAGAAAGCTGCCCATTCGATACAAATTCACAAAAAATTTTATTTTTTACGTTATTTTTTTACGTATTACGCCAATGAAATTTTTTGTTTACTGTATTTTGTTTTTACCAATTTTCATTCTCTTCTTATTCTTCTTCTTGTTCAACATCAAATATATTTCTATTTATTATTATATATTTATATATATATAAATATATATATTTATATATATTTGTATTCCGTTTATATGGTATGAATATTTACAAGCTTTAGCATAAAACTGGTGTTTTTTTTGTTGTTTTTTGTTTTGTTTTTTGTTTAAATTAAATTAAAATTAGTGTAAAAAAAATATATATATATTTTAGTTATACATTCATATATATAGACATATATATTATTATGTTCAGAGAAACAAAAAAAAATATTATAATAATAAAGAAAAATAAATTATTGAATTAGCACGAAAAAAAAAACTTAATGTAAGCTTAAAGAAAATTTTGTTTTTTCTCTTATTATTAAAAAAAAATTAATTAAATAATTAATGCATGAAATGAACAACAAAAAAGTAGTTTTACTTAAGATTAAGTGTATTAAAAAAAAGTTTTTAGTATATATTACGTAATGTATATATTACGTAATGCCTATCGAATTGTTGCTTTCATTGTTTCAATTATTAG
Organism: Drosophila stalkeri; assembly: GCA_035047405.1. NCBI lineage: Eukaryota > Metazoa > Arthropoda > Insecta > Diptera > Drosophilidae > Drosophila > Drosophila stalkeri. The sequence goes on from JAWNPR010000061.1 coordinate 27,597,864, forward strand.
TATTCTTCTTCTTGTTGTTGTTGTATTTGCATTAATTCATTTTACTTTCTGCAGCTACTGCACTGCTTCTTCTCATCTTCATTTCTTTTCTCTTTCACTCGGCTAAAAAAAAATCCTTTTGTTGCGCCACAAGCAAAATGTCGCCATCTTGCATTTGCGCTCTCTTCTTCAAATTGTTTTGGTGTTTTGTTTGCTTTAAAAGTACAAATGATTTTCTTTTTCAAACAAATTACATTTGTTTTTTTTTTTTTTTGTTTTGTTTGTTGCTTATCTCTACAAATGTTCTTGTTGTTGTTGTTGTTGTTGGTCGTCATGGACAGAGCGCGCCCGCCCGTTGTAGCTGCGACGCCGGCGTCGCGGCTGCCACAGAAAAAAAATGTTTGTGTTTGCTTCATTTCGCCTCGCTCAATGTAAAAATTGACATTCGTCTGTTGTCGGCGACAGACAGACAGAAATATGCATAGTTGTTAGAGAGCGAGCGAGACAGAGTCAAGAGAGTTGTGTGCAACCGGTGATCGCTGAACAATATTTAACTTCCTCTCTCCATCTCCCTCTCTCTCTCTCTCTCTCTCGGTTCGCTATTCACTGGCTGGCTCAAAAGTGCTCCAAAGCTCTGCGCAGCTTTTTGCAATAAAATGGACATTAAGACTCTCGCTCCTTTTTAACCTTCACCTCCTCGCCTAATATTGTGGTGATTTCGCCCTGCATGAAGGCCCACGGTATGGTGGAATTGGCCAGCGGACAGCGTTCACCACTGGGGCAATACACCTCGTTGCCCAGACCCTACAAATGACAATGGGATGAAAAGAAATGACATTAGTAAGAGTAATCAGTGTGAGGGAGAGCGAGACAGCATTGCTGCCTCTGTCTCTGTGTTTTCTTCTTCAGTTTCTTCTACTCACATTCTGTCGCTTGATGCTCTCGCGACTGCAGGGGAAGCAGAACTTGTGAATATTCACCGATGGGCATTGGACGAAGTGCGTATCCTCGAGTCGCTCCTGGCAGAGCGTGCACTTTAGAGTCGCATTCTGGGCAGCGGCCGCTGCCGCTGCAGCTGCTGAATTTGGTGCCGCGCTGCTACCGGGCGCACCGCTAATGCCGGCCGCGCCGCCACCATTGCTGCCGCCACCTCCACTGCTGCTACTGCTGCTGCTCATGCCTGGGGCACCCTGACTGCCGCTGCTGCCCGGACCGGCATTGACGGCGCCGCTGCCATTGCTGCCGCTCGGTCCGATCGCGCCGCCGCTGCCGCTGCCATCGCCCGCAACGGAATTCGGATTGGGCGGCAGCGATGAGGGTCCAGCGTTGCCATTGCCAGACGCAGCGCCGCCACCACCGCCGCCAGCACTGCTGCAGCTGCTCAGCTGTGAATTGCTCGGCCCGCCAGGTCCGCCTAGCGAGCCAGCGACGCCGCCAGCGCTGCTGCCAGCGCCTAAGCCAGCAGCCACGCCCGCTGCCTGCACTGAATTCGAGCCGCCAACTTCACTGCTTGTGACCGTTGTGCTGGATACATGGCGAGAGCCCGATGAGCGGCGCCCCGACGAAGAGCCTACAGAAGAGAGCGAGACAGAGAGAGACAATAAGTTTTATTTTCATTTCAATTTACAGTTAGCTTCAAACTCACCCGAGCTATTCGGCGAGTGAACGCTGCGCGGAGGCATCGGCCCCGATGGCGGGCTCGATCCATTGCGTCGACTGGCTGGAGACAAGTGTTCTGCAATGGAAGAGTGGAGAGGAAAACCAATTAGAATATACACATCAAAGAGTAAGCGAGAGAGAGATAGTATATGCAAGCATTCGCTAAGAGCTTTAACTTCAGCTTGAAACAGGACTCAATTTCTAAAGAGAGAGAGCCAAATGAAAGCTTTCGCCTTTTGCTGAGCAAGAGCTTTGCTGCTAAGGAAAGACTGCTTTGTGAGTATAGAAAGGTAAGAGAAAAGGAGAGAGAGCGATCTCAAGCAGCCATCTCATAGTCAATGGCAGGTAAATTTCTAGAAAACAACTAAATCCTTTTGCTTGCTTTTGCTGTTATGCATACACACGCACACACATATGTATATGTATGCATGTGAGTATGTATGTACGAAAGCACGCGCTCTGCTTACTGCGCAGTTTACGCAGCGACTGCGTTTTTATAGGCTCAACTCTAGAGGAACTTAATTGCTAATTAACTTTTGTTATTGTAATAAATAAATAAAATTAAATTATATAAAATATATACATACATTAATGTTTCTGCCTCTTATGTGTATGTATATGTATATTTATGTATAAAAGAAAAAACGGTTTTAGCAGCACTCTGCAGAGTTCATATAGAGTATGTTCTAGTCGTACAGTCTCAACTAAAGAGCTCGAGTATAAATAAATATTATGTATACTTTATTATAAAACTAAAATTTAATTAAATGTAATTGTTCGCTTTAGTAATAGTTTACTGTACATCAAAATGACACTAAATGCTAAATTGACAAACAAATACAAATACATAAATACACACACACATATGCACATAGTATACATATGTATGTACACAGACATGCATAAACATGTTCGACATTTACTTAATGAAGGCTGCTTTCGTTTTTAAATTACGAATGAATCAAAAAGGAAAACTAAATGAAATCATTTTCATTGCAAGAGGTTTTTTTTCTTCTTCATTCTTCGTTCGTCTTTTTTGGCGCAATATTTGTAATTTTAGAACTTGGCACGAAACGTTTCACAGTTCACACACACACACACACACACACACACACACATGCACATGCATGAGTGTCGCTGTATGAGTGCGGGCAACAGTAACGACAACGACAACGTTTTCATTCACCAGCAGCGCGACAACAGCGGCAACGTGACGTCACAGCACACTGTGCAGGTTGCTGGCCCCACTGTGCCGTAGCGCAGCACACGAACACCATAATAATAACAACAACAACAATAGAATCTTCAACCAGCTGGTTTTTTGCAAACGCTACGTCAGTTGGCAAAGTGCCAGAGCTCTAGGCAGCGAAGCAAACGACACGAATTGAAACGAAACAAGTTTTTGTTGCTGCTGCGCATACGTCACAAGGCAGCGACGCATGCAGAGCGGCAGCAGCAGCAAACGAGTAGAGCATGCGACCAAGCGTGCGAGCGAGATAGCAAACGTGCAGAATGCAGTTGGCAGTTGGCTGGGCCGGTTTTATTTTTTTTTTCTTCTTTCATTATATATAAATTTTGTTGTCTTCTTTACTTTTTGTTTCTTCCTTTTCGTTTTCTGCAAGCATGCAACGCCAGACGCAACGTTGAGACGTTTCGTGTATGTATACCAGAGATACGACACAGCGTACACACACACACACACACACACACACACATGCGCAAACATATTTGTAGTTTTGTTTTGACTGTTTGCTTTGGTTTTTTCGTCACGCAGCCGGCACGGCCGCCGCGTGACTTGCCGAGCGGCGGTCACGCCAATTAACATACATACAAACGTAATATATATATATGTATATACATACATTTATATATATATTAGATCAATGTGTATGTATATGTACGTATTAAATATGCATAGTTATGTGAGCAAGTATGTGTGCGCGCACATGTACATGAGGCATGCGCAAGACTTAACAGGCCGCGGTCGCGTCTCTGTCCCGCTGCTCTGTTAACTGTAGCTGTTAACATGATTTGTTCCTTTTTTTTTTTGTTTTTTATTATTTTTATCTTACTTTTTTTTCTCTGCTTTTAATGGGCTTCAACGTATTCAACGCACGCGCACGCGTAGCCACAATTTACTTTTGCTGCCGATGATGATATTGAAAAGCTACAAAAAGAAGCAAAAAGACAAAATAAATAAAAAAAAAAAACACAAATAAAAACAACAACGACAGAGACCCAGAGGCACGCTGGAATTGAGCTGGGCTTTAATTTGTATGCCTAGCGGCTTCGCGCACATTGCTCAAATGTCGACGACGCTGTCAGCGGCCGCGCAGTGGGCTGCATACCAAGTGCTACCGTCTGCCCCGGGAGTGCTGTTATGTTTATTTATTGGAAACTGTTTTTGTTGTTGTTGTTGATTTTGCCTGTTCCTCCTGAGCCACGTTGCTAAATTGGCAAGTCAAAAAACGCGCACAGACAATCGCAATTTGGTGCGTTGGCGTTGGCGTTAGCGTCGTCGCTATCGACGTCGACATCGCCGCCGACATCAGCGTCGTGCGTGCTGTGTGTGTGTGGCCTCAGCAATAATGAAATGTGATTATTTATAGCATTTGTTTATATTTTGCACGAAAATGTGTACAAATAATAATAATAATAATAAGAAAGAAGAAGAACAATAAACAATGACAACAGCAACAACAACAACAAACACACACACAAGACTAACAGCAGCGCTCCGCCGACGTAGCCGTCGCGTCGCAGCATCGACATGTATGCAATGCATGCAAGCGCATCGCTGCCGTCTCCATTCAATAAGAGAACGACGAGAGCGAGAGCGAGAGGGTCGAGCAAGCGCCATGCACAGTGTGCATGTGATGATTTTTGTGTGTGCAATTAGAATATTTAACAAAATCTATTTATTAATTATTTTATTTAACAATATTTATTTGCATTACAATTTAATATTATATATGTTTAATATTATATATATATATATACATACAATTTAATATACATGCATATATGCACAATGTACAACTTGCTTTGGAAACAATCGATTTGCTTCAGTGTGAATGCGGCAGACATTCTGTTCTACGGGCCAATCTGTTTTTAGCTGCAGTTCTTTTATATTTCACTTCTATTTTCTGCTGCTTTTGGCATCATATTTGCAATCAACAGCGCAAACATGAATCATTTGTTAATTTTGAAACACAGAAAAACTATTTGCCTATATTGGATGAATGAAGGGGGCCACACCCCAAGCATGTATATATAGATAAATATGTACATATATACACTTATAGTTAAAATGTTTAGATTTTGAGGAATTTGTAGAATTATTCAGCTATTGCTTATGAAAATGAAACATTCATGCGTAATTGGAGAATTATTAAAGTTTTCTTATTTTCTTTTTAGCTTATTATTTCAAAAATATGCGTACAGATCTCTCCATTGATTTCCGTTGATAGTAAGCCTTTCATATCAGCGAACAGAAAGAAGAAGAAAGCCCTAATCAAAAATAAACACAAGATATGCCTGGAATAGAGCAGCACTTAAGTCGTGTGATCTGCCTCTATCTAGAAAACAAATACTACATATATATATATATATGTCTACATAAACCACTCGCTATCAGTCATAGTTGGCCATGGATAAGATAAGAGTGTGGCCTCAATGAGGAGCAGGCAATTACCTAGCGATAAGATAAGAGTCCAAAAAACAGCTGTGTGCATAAAAGCCAATCAACCAACCAAACGAAAGTGGAGCCATACTACATATATGTCTGTCTATATGTATATATAAAATAAACTAATATACATAAGTGGAACTTATATAAATAGCAAGAGGGGCATAGCACTTATCGCAAGGGAGCTATCATAAGTGCTTTACTCATGAGCGTCGTATCTGCTAAGTAAATGCGTATGCTTAAACTGCTTGGGAATTGCAAAGGAAACCCTTGAAAAAAAAAGTTTAACTACAGCGAATCTAAAATTTTTATTTACTCTTGTTTATATTAAGAGAATATTACATAAATTTAGCTTGAAATCGATAGGCATATTATATAACAGTTAATATATACTCCCCACAGTTATACTATAGATATACTCCTTCCACCCATTCACGTCAAACACACATGTCTGAACCATGGAAACGATAAATCATTGATAATGCAATATTTAATCTAAATTATCAAGGTGCTTACACTGCTTTATTGATTATATTCAATCGTATCTGTTCTGTTCCTGCATGCATAATGAATATGCTTCTAGTTCTATACACTTACTTTCATCACACACCACTGTACCTGCTTATCTGCACCACTGTGTTCAGCTGATAACCACTACTTACTGATAGAACATTAGATAAGATATGTCAATGCGGTATGATACCCTATTTTATTGTCTCGCTTATCATCAGTGGGCTTGCGACGAACCGAAATAAAAAAATTATTATTAATTTTTGCTGTTTTTGTGTTTTGCCTTGATTTATGCACCCGAAATCATTGTCGCTTTCATTCACACGTATTGCGTGCGTTTGTAGTGGTTGGTCACACTGTGCACTGATGCAGGTAATCAGCAATCAGAGCAAGCGGCGTCGACTGCGATGTTGCCTAGGTTCATGCACACTCACACACTCACACACACATGCGCTCTCCTTATTGCAATATCTCTCTGCATGCCGCTGTTCACGTGTTAACGGTAAAAGTGCTGCACTGCATGCTGATGATGAGATGCTTCTGATTGACAGAGAGCGTGCCTAATTATTACATAGGGCAGCGTCAGAAAGAGACAAAGTGAAAGAGAGAGGGAGAGAGTGAAGCGAGTGCACAATGAAATATTTGTGACTAACGCGCGCACATTGGAATTGGTCACAATTGGTCTGCTCTCTCTCTCTCTATCTCTCTCTCACAATGCAAGCAGCTTGCGAGTGCAAGAGCGCTGAATGAAGACGACAAGAAAGACAACAGAAGGAAAGAAAAAGCGAGCGAGCGAGAGAGAGAGAGAGAGAGAGAAGTGGGCGGCCGGGAGCAGGCAACTTGCACGTTCTATGTGTGTGCCTAAATATTTGTGTATGTATGCAGCGCATATATGCATTATGTGCTGGGTTGTAAAAGCTGATGCTTTTGATGAATACACACACACATATATACATATGTACATATCTATATCTATATATCAATATTGTGCAGCATTATTCTGTATGTATACCAAATTGTTGTATTTTTAGTATACACGCACACACACACACACACACACACACACGTCATTTGGTAATGAAACACTAATACATGCTTACATATTATATACAAAGCACAAACGTAACGTAAATACAAGTAATAGGCAGTAAATGGCCGCAACAAAGTAAAACGAAAAAAAAAGAGACCTAAAATTAACAAGAAGCATACAAATGTATATATGCATGTATATATATGCGTGTCTGTGTTTATGTATACAAACAGAATCAGGCACAGTGATGTCAATAAGATGTTCACTACATTAAAAACTAAGTAAATAAACATATGCACAACAAATGCCATTGAAATTCTATACAAGTTATATTCAATTGAAGTTATCAATTATTTATATTTATTTTCTTTTCTAAAGTGCAATCATCATCAATGAAAATACGATTTGGCCCACTGTGTAGCGGCAGATGACGGCATCGGCATGCGCGAAAAATTCTCATTATTTTGTTTTTCATTTCTATTTGGTGAGTATTCGGGCATATGTATATATACGCATATATACATGAATACATGTATAACAGTGTGTGTACGATTAACGTTGCTGTTGCTGTTGCAGTCCATTCCGTATACTAACTAAAAATTTTATCTACACTGTTTGCTGTTCTGCGTATGCGCGCGTATCTGTGTGAGTTGTGTGTGTGTCTGTGTGTGCAACTTGTTATCGCATAGCGTAAAACAGCAAAGAAGAAGAAATAAAAACCAAAACAAGTTTAATGACGTTTTCGCGCGCACACACACACACGTACGCACACAAAAGAATAAGAAAAAACAAAAGAATGACAGAAAAAAAAAACAACAACAAACGCAGAGAACAACCAAGCACAGTAAATCGAAAAACCCGTTTAGCCCAGGCGACAGTAACAGTCAGCGAACGAGAGAGCGAGAGAGGCACAGTTACAGCAGTAATAGGCAACGGCAGAGCTTTGGCATGCAAGCGAGAGAGACACAGTTACACAGCTCAGCTTGGCTCATCAGCTTTGCTCACCAGAGTCCAGCAGCATCAGCAGCGACGTTGACTTTTTGCACGTCTGTTTTTATTACATTTTTTCGGGTCGCGCGTACCGTCCTTTCGGGTTACGTGTAGCCGAATACGAATCCGAGTTGTATACAGATATATATATTATATATACATATGTATTTCTGTGAATGCCTGTTATGTATTTTAGCTTTTTGGCTCTGCGCATGACAAGCAGCAAATGCCTTTTTATGGCAAGGGTTGGCAGCACACAACAGCAAAAGGTGCTGCTGCTGTCAATGAGGGTTGCGTCGACGTCGTATTGCAAAATGCGTGCAGCTCTGTGTGTGTGTGTGTGTGGGTGCCTATGTATGTATGTATGTGTGTGTGTGTGGATCTCTCTCTCTCTCTCTCTCTGTGCTTAATTGTGTACGTGACATTTTGGTGCGTCCAAAAAAAGACAACCAAAATTAGTTAAACAATGCAATTTGCTTAGCTTTGCTCGTGTCTATTTATGTTGCTCTCTCTTTTACTTTATTTGCCTTCCATTTGTCCATGCACTTGATTCCTTCCAAGCACACACACACACACATACACGCATTATTTGTTGTGGCCCTGCGCCTGGAAGAGCTCATGCGTTCCAAAAAAAGCTACGTCAAGGCAGCCCACCAACTGCAACTGCAGCAGCAGCAGCAGAATTAGCTCAGCGACTGCGCCTCTGGCCGATAAGCGTCGGCGTCGGCGACGGCGACGACGATGGCGGCGGCGGCGGCGGCATGCTGATAAGAAGCTGTATATACATAGTACGTGTACATATATACAAATAATATATATATATATATATATATATATATATATATATATATATATATATATATATATATATATATATATATATAGAGCCGACTGTTCCGTTATCTAATCTGCTGTTGGCGACGCTGAGCTGAGCTGCGCTGCCAGCGCTGTCGGTTATCAGCCAATAGTCGCGCTGCTGCTCGACTGATAAGCACTTATTTCTTCCTATCTGCTATCTCTTCCTGTGCCCCACACTCTCTCTCTCTCTCTCTCTCTCTCTCTCGCGCTCTGAATCTACCCTGCGCCTAGTTTGTCTGTCTATCTCCCTATCCCTCCCTCACTCCCACACCCTCTCTCTCTCTCTCTTGCTCTCTCGTTCTGATAAGCGACACAATCACGCTCGCTCACTCGGCTTGGGATTTTGTGTGCCAGTTTGCAGCGACGCTTATCTTCCAGCAGCACACATGTATACACATATGTGTATGTATGTATGTGTGTGTGTGTACACGGAATCAAAGCTTTTGCATGTTTCTCGATGTTCATTGGAAACTTTTTAAAATATGTTCAAATTAAAAATTTGAAATCAGAGCTAAAGACATATGTTTAATAAAAAAAAAATGTATGTATACACCAAATATACACATATATACATATATTATAGGGTATACATAAATATATTTATAGATTATGAGGAATTGTATTGAATAAAGCTGTTATTGTTCCACTGTTAACATGGCACGCCATTTACAGCTACATATTCAAAGCATTTCTCGCGAAGACATATTTGCGGTACTTTTCTTGATACAGCTTTACAGTGTAGAACACAAAAAGTGAGAGAGAGAGAGAGGGAGTATCCAAATGTATCAGGGCATAAATAAAGTTGGATTTTTTTCAATAAATGTGACCCGTTGTTTTTACAGGGTATAATGCAGTCGCTGTCTATTTGGTACTACAAAAAAGTACCAGGGCATGAATGAATGAACAACTAGATTAAAGTTTTTCAATGCATGTGTCGAATTGTTTTTTACAGGGTATTACTTAGTCATTTATTAATTAGCCAAAGAACAGCTGCCCATTTGTATACCTTAATGTACTAATAAAATCCCAAACAAAAAATAAATGTATGTATCACTAAAATTCCAAGCAATGTTGTTCAAACAAAAAAAAATTTTTTTTACAGGGTATAATACAGTCACTGCCTAATGCAAAGTCAAAGTATAACTTAAAGAGAGGCTAAGTATGTCAAAAACTTATTTTAATATAAATGGTAAATAAAGTATTTGACATCTTTTTATATTACAGGGTATTGCACTGTCGTTGCTATTACTTAGTTAACGCAAAGTTGACTAATTTAATAGCTATTCCAATCGATAAAAAAAATTTTTATAATATAAATGAATTAAATATTTCATATTTAAATATATAAATTGCTTTACAGGGTATCATGTAGTCATGCCACACACCTATTACAATTCGGTAATTTTTGGAAATCAACAACAAATTTAATTCTATATTTTCTACCCTAGTTTTCTAATTTTGCTCTTCTCTCATTTTACAGGGTATTCTGCTAGTCGTTGCTCAACACATTTGCTCAAGTGAAAGAAGAAGCAGAAACTTACCGGCTGCCTTGAAGGTCGACGCATCAAAGCTGGGCGCTCGCACCGGCTGCTGTTTGTCGCGCAAGTTGAGCTGCCGCTCGGGCACGTAACTAACGGCGGGCAGCGATTCGCCGCGCGTCAGGGGCGGCCGCACGCCGTTGGGATCGTCGAGGGCGCTGCGCTTGACGCTGGATGGGCCTGGGCCGACGCCGACGCTGCTGGTGCCGGCAGCGAGATCGGCGACGCTGACGCCGACACCGACGCCAACGCCAACGTGCGGTGGCCCGTGGGACTGCTGCTGGGACTCGATGTCCACGTCCTCGGAGGGCGGACGCTTTAGGTTGACGGAGAGGGCGGGCAACAGGGCCGAGGCGCTGACGCCGCTGCCGACGGGCGGCTGCTGCTGTTGCTGTGTAACGGGGCCGGGCCCGGGTCCGGCTCGCTGTCCGGCTGTGGGCGGCATGTGGTGGGGCGTCATATGTGAGATGCGCACCGGCCGCACATCCGGTGCCGATTCCAATTTAACGGGAAAATCCATAACGCCGCTGCTCTGCTGCTGTTGCTGCTGCGGCGGCGGCGGCGGTGGACCAATGCGCGGCATTTGATAAGCGGCCGCCACAGCATGATGATGCGACAGCGACAACGGTCCCGGACCGCCACCTGTCGAGGTGCTCGGAGCACCCCGATGCTGTGGCCCGCCGCCGCCCAGCTGCTGCTGCTGCAGACTCTGCTGCTGTTGCTGCAGCACGACGACTTCGCCGTTCTCGTGCGCCCGCTTGCTGCTCGGATGCAGCCGCTTCATCTGCCTGGCCGCATCGAGCACCACCTCAATGCGGTCGGCGCCCTCGTAGTTGACGCAGCCACGGCATACGGCCTCCGAGAAGTCATTGATCATGGCCCAGGGCATGCGGGGCAGATCGCATAGGTAGCAGTGTTGCCTCTTTGTGTGCAACGACATCTCGTTGGGGTTGACTCAGTGGGTGGGGGGGTGGTGCGGTGTATTTGTATTTGTATTTGTATATATATATATATATATATATATATATATGTGTGTTTCTAACAGTTCAACTGGAAGTCGAATGGAATGCACTGCGTCGACGGCAACGTCGACTGCGGCTGCTGCGACCCAAATTTACGCGCGCAACTCGACCCACTTTTTGGCGTCAGCGTCGCTGCGCGCACAAATGCACAAGAAGAAACAGAAGAACAGTGTAAAACGCATACACACACACACGTACGAACGCACATACACACACACACACACTAGCGCGCGCGGTGTAGAAGAGACGAGAATTGGTTTTCTGTTAGGCGTTTGATTAATTGCTTGTCGATAACAAATATCGATAATTGTTTAACAATGGCGCCGCTTGATGCTGCTGCTGTTGTTGTTGTTGTTTTTGTTGTTGTTGCTTTTGTTGTACCGGCGATTTGTTGTCGTTTTTATCATTGCGCTCCGGCATTTTATAAACATATATATACACACATATATGTAAATTACTTCTTATAAATTTGCTTGAAGCACAGCGAATATATATTCTTGTTCAGCACGACTAGCTGACACGCTATAGCCATGTCCGTCTGCAAAACTTGTTTTTAAAATTTTTTTTATTTTATTTTCTTTTTTTCCTTTATCTACTGCTGTCAGCGTCTTGCGCTTTGTTATTGATTTTCGCTGCTGCACACACACACATGGCCAGCAAAAAAAAAATTAAAAATAATACAAAAAAAATATTTATTTATTTTTCTAAAATTTGTTTTTTTTTCGTACACTGTAAAAAAAAAAGTAGTTAGATTGTTTTTAAATATTTTTTCTATTACGCTGCGGCGCACGCACACACAAACACGCAGCTGCACATGTATGTATGCACGTATTATACATACACGTACGCTGTAGGTTTTTTTTTTACGTCTTTGTCGCCTGCACAAAACACACACACATATAGAGAGACACGCACACACGGAGCACAGAGCAGAGACACGTACCGAGCGACGCTCAATATGTGTTGCCAACAACACCGAAGAATGTTTAGCGTAAGCGTAACTTGACGCGGCAACGTTCGGCTACAGAATGATGAAAATGAGCGGTGCGCAAAGCAAAGCAGCGTAAAGCAAACCAAACAAAAAGAAGAAAAGAAAAAAAAACAGGCACATCAAATAGTCAGCCAGCAGCACTGGCGACCCAATGGTAAATGCGCACATATATACAAACCAACGTGCATAGCTCGTGCAGCCAGCCAATGCAGCAGGGATGTTTATGCATACATATGTAAATATATTGTATATATCTATGAAAATTAACAATTGGATATTATATATTGGTATTATATTTTAAAGTGTAGTAATGAAATTGAGCAAATTTGCATTTTCTATATATAAATATATTTATTTTATTATGGTATATTAGATGCTTAAAGTATAATTTTTAAAATTTATAATTGTTATAATCATTTGTTTTAACAATATATGGTAAGAAATAGTATGATTAATATAAAATTAATACAAAGTCTGCATTTATTATATTGAATCATTTAGATCTTACTGATACCGATTGATACTATGTATTCAGTGATGCCAATTGGCAACTGGGCTGCTTGCCGTTTACTATTGTACACATTTTTGAGTTCATGCGCGCACGCTCTCGCTCTCATATGTATGCGTGCGTCTTTTGGCACATACACACTCACACACATGTGCATTTACTTCTACAGTGTAAGCTCTCCACTAAGAACACAGTAACCACATCGGATGTCCGTGTTGAGCAGGCAACTTATTCATAGCTATAGCGTGTCGTGCTAGCGAGCCACCACTGTATCACATATACGTACTTCCATGTATATGTGTGTATGACGCGATATATATATATACACATACCAAAAATACACACACACATACATGCAGACAACAGTTGTGCGTCGCGTACGTGCGAGCACGTCATAAGCAAAAGCAAAACGCAAAGCATGGCGCTGACGACGCGCTGTGACGACGGGGCATGGCAATGGGTACGTCGTGCAAAAGGGGCGCGTTTCGTGTTGGGGGTTGAAACGAGAGCAGCGACCATTGCTCCAGTACACTAGCGTTGCGTGTATGTATACCATGTGTACAAACACACATATGTACTTACATACATACACATATATATAAACGAATGTATATGTACATATGTAAATGTACATGGGCAAGCGTATACATACTAAATTGTGGCACAATCACATGCTACATACAGACGTTCGTGTATCGATACACAAATGTAGACCTTGAATACGTAACGGCGCGTCGTTGCCTCTGCCAACGTCGCTGCTACGTCACGTCAGTGGCGCTCGCAGTTGCAGCGGCAGAGCCTGTTAATGATTGCAGTTATTTGCGTTGACAGTGGCACAGTTGCTGTTACTGCTGCTGCAGCTGCTGCATCAAATGACGTTTAGCATGATGTGTATATTACGCATTATTCGTACCGTTATGTTGGCAAGCAATGCCTGTAGCGTGACTGTGCGTGTGTGTGAACGAAAAACTGTAGCTAATTAGCGCAAACAGCTGATATCGCCAGGCGAACAGCTGATTTAACAGCAGCTGTTAAGCAGCAGCTTGAAAAATGGCAACGTTGCAGCGCTGCCAGGAATGACCAGCAGCGCAGTGCTGTTAAGCTCTAGCACATATAATGTATGCATATATACATACATACATACATACATATTTATAGTATACATTTTACATGCATATGTAAAGCGCGCGCGCATGTGTGTGTGTGTGCGTATGAATGTGTTCCATTTTGTGACCAGGAAACGTTTACACTGCGCATGTACGTAACTGTATGTACATATATGTATGTGTATATATGCCACGCCTCCTGCTGCTAATGTTTTGTATGCATGTATAACAATTGTCCTGGGCTGTTGGCCCGGCCAACTAAATACATACATATAAATACATATACATATACATATATAGTATGTATATAGATTTTTATCGATCCGTCTTCCGACCATGGTCTGGGACAAATTCCACGATGGATACAACCTGTCGTATTGCCCTTTATTTTGTGTGTATCCAACATTGTTGGCCTGCGAGGCTTCCTGGAAGCAACAATGCCAAAGAAAGAAAAAAGAAAAAAAAAAAAAACACGCAGCTGGATACACACAGCACAAAGCTCGCCTCTTACGCAGCCCGCCATCCCCCACTAAGCAACCCCGTAACATTACGGCCGTGGAACTGGCGAGAGTCCACTAAGTGCACTAAGTGCACTTGAAGCATTCAAAAGGCCGAGCTAAATCAATTTCTTAACAATTAACTGTTATACGCTAGCTTTTAGACTCCTCAATTTCACCCTATTTACAATGAATGCAATTTAAACGGAATACGGAAAATCGTAGAATGCTATATTTAACGTATTTCCAAAGAATTATGAGTCCCAGTTGGGTAAATTTGATATTCGTGCCATATTTTATATAGATATGTAAGTACACAAACACATATATACATATACATACATACATAAGAAATACTTCAAGTTCTTAGAGCCCTTAGTAGAGCTTTTAGTTTCCGGGCTTATATAATAGACGATACTTAGCTGCACTCAACTCTCTAGATATATCAACTCTCTCTCTCTCGAGTGAGAGAAAAAACTATAGCTTAATATAATAAAATAGACTCATTAGTGAAAAAATAAATGAATGAAACAGAGCTCGGATATCTTCTTGAGCAGACTTCAGACCTCTTAATAGAATAGGGATTGAAGTTAAAGCAATCCATGTATGCATATGATATCTGATACGAATGATATACCAAGATTAGCTGCTTAGAAGAGCGATCCTTTAGCAATTTTAGAGATATTATTGATAGATATACCTCACATCTGATGTGGCACTTCCAGATATGCATCTATATATAGAGCTGTAGCGCATCCCAACAATTTTAAGAAAAACAATTTGTTATATAGGGTTTTTGATCAAAATCAAATGTATTTTAAAACATAATAATTATTAACTCTGCATACAAAAATATACGCGTTATATATGCATTCGATATATATATATAAATATATGTGGTAATATTATGGTAATATAACTAAATTTATAAAGTATTTTATTTGATTTATATATTTATATATACATATATATATATATTGCTTGAAATATTGTGAAGCGCACATTGAGGCAATAGCTGTTATACATACATATGTAGGTCGTATAACAGCTAGGCAACTTGTCACATATATATACATATATGTATATATATAGCTATACGAGTCAAAATCAGTTATTGGAGGGCTGTGGTGGGGGCGTGGCATGTTTGCATAATTCATTTGTAAGCGTTTGTTTTTTGTTTTGCCTAGTTTTATAAAGTACAATAGAGCGTATAACAGTTTATTTTTAACAGCATAAACATGTGTGTGTGTGTGAGTGTGTCTGTGTGTGTGTATGTCTGTATAACAGTTAGCACTGTGCTACTTATAAACTAATGCCGCATTGAGCAATTGCAAATTGTTGTATAACACATACACGTAGTACAGTTAGGCATTTATAAATAAAGTATACGAGCATAAGTTAGACTTTCAATTTCTCGATCTATACATATATACACACATATATAACATATACACATATATGTATGTATGTATAACAGTAAGTAGTACAGTTTTTTATTTTTTATTTTTTATTTTTTAGTTCGTATTAGTTTATAGGAGGGTATAAGTTTTTCAAATTTGTGTTTTATTGAATTTTTATTTTATTTTGTTTTTTTTTTTTTTATAATAAATTAGATTTAAGCACTAACATGGAATATGTATATATATATACATATAGATCTATACATACATATGTATCTATATATTTATATATACATATGTATGTATGTATATAAAAAAATATTAATTTTTTGTCTTTTTTAACTTGTCAGCATTTTGACCCAACCTAACACAGATTTCTTCTCATATATATACCACTTGGTTCATCTTCTTCTTCCTTTCTCTTCATCTGTTGTCATCTCTTTCGCGCTTGGTGGGCACATGGCACTAGTTTCTCTCATTCCATCTCATTTCGTTTCGTTTTCGTTATTGGATTTGTCATACAGTTTTCTTCTTTTTCTATATATGTATATAAGTATATCTTTATATGTTTTGGGGAACTTTGTTAATTCGAATACCCTGTAATCTTAACTACTATGTTTATACAAAGGTTTTTTCGTTTTTGTAAATATTGCAACATCTTCAGATTATTCACTTTAACAGGCACTTAATCTTAAATGTATACAGAGATATATATCTATATAAGATTTACATATAAATATAAAAAAAAAAAATTATTTATATATATTGGATTATTTGAACAAAAAATAAAATACTAATGCTGTATAACAGTTTTTACATATATATAAAAAAAAGTATATATATATATATAAATATTGAGCATTGCTGTTATATTGTGTATATATATTAATATTTGTTATATATTGTTATAGCTGCGGCTGCTATGCTATTCAAGCTGTATAACAGTTCTGGATTAGTTGCACAGTTATGGGGCAAGCTTCGACTCTCCCTTCTCTCTCTCCCTCTCACTCTCTCTCTCTCTCTCTTGGAGGCCTTGGGTTTCTTCAATTTCGTCTCTGTTTCTTGCTCTTCTACTACTACTCTTCGAACAGTTTCTTGTGGGGGTTGTGGCAACTGTCGTCGCTGCGCTGCCGTCCGGTGGCAACGCTGATTCGCTTCGTTTTTTTTTTTTTTTTTTTTTTTCTGTTTCGTCTGCTTCGATTTCGATTACTCGTTTCGGTTTTTGATCCTCTTGCTTTCGTGTTGTCGATGCAATGCATGTGGGAATGTTTGCGACTGTGGAGGAATGTCGTGTATAACAGTTTGTGGAAATGATGATTTTGTGATGCGGCTGTTGCTGCTGCTGTGTATAACAGTCTCCGTTGAATGAATGTGATTGTGCAAAATACATTTTTTGTTCATGTATAACAGTCAATGATAGCGGCGTATAATAGTTGTTGGAATGAATTGGTCTTGCTATTGCTGCTGATGTGTATAACAGTTGTACAATGGCTGCATATAACATTCATTGACTTATGTTATACTTCTTATGCATGTTTATACAGTCAATGATGGTAGCGTATAACAGTTGTTGGAATGAGTTGGTGTTGTATACTGTGTATAATAGTAGCTGTTCGCCACCGTGCTGTTTATAGCTGATGCGTATATCAGTTGTTGTGTATAACAGTTTCTGTGTATGGTAGTTTTTGGGCATTCTAATGACAGTGCTCCAATTCTGATGCGTGTGATTTGCGCTATATATAACGGTTCAGGTGTATAATAGTTGCCGCAGAAGCCATTATTCATTGCTGGTGTATAACAGCCGAGCTGTATAACAGTATTCCGTTTGTTTTAAATTTTTTTGCACTACTGGTGCATAACAGCCATGATGTATAACAGTTTTGTGTTGGTTCTCAAGTCGCTACACAAGGCAACGCCAACTCAGCACTCGCGTATAACAGTTAACAGCGCGTATTAAAGTGCGTTCGCACCGGTGGCGGTGGTGGCGCTCTACGGCGACGATCCACATTCACGCTATTGACCGTTGCCGTCGTCGCACCAACCATCGCTCGACCATGGCCATTGCTGTTGCCTGTGAGCGCAGCAGCCGCTGCTGCTGCCGCCTCCTCGCGCATCTTCTGCTTCTGATCGGTGAGCCGAGCGCCCAAGCGATGCACCTTCTCCGGACTGAGTATGCTGAGGCGTGTGCTCTTCGACAGCTGCTGCGGTGCAGATGATGAGACTGTGTGGATAAGAATGAATAAAGATTTAGATACAAATTGATTATGAATTGATATATATATATAGATTGGTGTATAACTATGGAATAGAGATGATATTATATAGATGAGTACCATACAAGAGCTTTATTCATATTTTATTAGTAATCGTTGTTGAGAAACTGTTATAATTCAATTTGATTTCTTTTGCTTTGATAAACGTTCTTGATTCGTTCAATTCACTTCTGGAACTAGTAATACTCTTAAATTTGTATATTGTAGGACAGTTTTGAATATACCATATATATGCTCCATATGTGCTCTCTGTTATATAGATAGATCAAATTTTTTACTTCATTCAGATAAATAATTTCTCTGATTTTTCTTTAACTATCATTACTATGATAATATTTTCAACCTAGACTCTTTTCTGTATAGTAACTCTGATAAACTTTGATTAAAAATGCATGAGTATGAGTATGAGGCATTTCGAAACGTTTGGAAGAAGAGAAATATTGAGAACTGTTAAGGTTTATCTATAGATGTTATTGCTACGGATTTTATAGCTGCTCCCAACATCCGCTGAGCTATAAACTTAAGAGAGTTGGGAGTTCTGAGCGAAAAACTATTTCAAATTGATTTTGATTGATAAGAAAATTAGATAAGAGAACTAAAAATAGATAAGATATCATATATATTCGGATTTTAACTATATACATATATGCTGTAAAATTATTTTATTCTAAGCTGTGAGCCCTGAGCTTGTGAATTCTAAGCGAAAAACTCTTGAACATTTTTGTATAGAGCTATGGAGATGTGATAAGATAAGCATATACATATATTTATATACATATATATCTATTTATATGTGTATATTTAATAATATATAGTTCAACTGAACATTTCAATATTTTTACTCAAGCCTTAAGCTGTCAACGCTTAGCTGACCTAAGCGTAAAAGCTGTAGAAAGTAGAATTTTTTTTGAGGGTAGTATGATGCTGTGGAGCTTTAGAGAAATTTAAAATAAGCTCTCTATATATAGAATCTATATTATTATAGCTAACTTTAACTAATTTTCATGTATTTACTCAACTCAAAAGCTCGCATAAACTTTATGGGAAAAACTATGGAATAATTTTCCATAGTTTACAAAAATATTTATCTGTGGATCTATAAAGATTTTAAGCATATGCTGAACTTATGTGGTTAACTGAATGAGTGCATTCATATGTCTTTAAGCTTACAGTTTCAGTTTGCTTAGACTTGTTGCAAATTTTAAGCTAAAAAAAAGCTGTTGAAAACTGAATTGCTTTTAAGATTTTATATAGAGCTATAGAGATATTGCCATGTGGATCTAGATGCTATATAGCCAACTATATAACCAACAACTAACCAACAGTTAATAGTCAATAACTAACTCACTAACAGTTTACATAGCTAAATTCAAAGCTTTAAGCTTTAAGCTCTCTCGAGCTAGTTCCCAATTGTGTTTGAATACTCTTTCTCAAGTTTAGTTATATACAATCTATTTATGGAACTATTGCAGACATTTGAACTATTACGATACATTCGTTTTATCTATTGAACTCTAAGCTCTCTTGAATAACTGTGCTTCCATTGTTTTTCTTGACTGTCTGTAACGAATCAAAGGGATATCTCCTGTAGAATGATATGCTCTAAGGGATTTACCATGATTATGGCTTTGGCGTTGAGCCGTTGCCGCTGTGTGACGCTGGGCGAGATGCTTGCCCGGTGAGCCTGGACGATGCCGTGTGGGTGAGGCTCCATTGCTTCTGCTGTTGATGATGTTGTTGATGTTATTGATGTTGATGTTGTTGCTGCTGCTGTTGTTGTTGTTATGGTTGTTTGCTGTTGTTGTTGTTGTTGTTGTCGTCGATTTCTGTGGCTTGGCCTTGCTAATGGGCTGAGCGGGACGGCGCTGCCAAGTGGTTACCAAGGGCAGTGTTAACTTGTGCTTCTTGGCCAGGCAATCAGCTGCAGTTGCTGTTGTGGCTGCTGTTGCTGTTGTTGTTACTGTTGTTGCTGTTACTGTTGATGCTGTTGTTACTGTTGTTGTTGTTGTTGTTGCTGCTGTTGTTGCTTGCTGCTCGGCTGCTTTGCTGCGCTTGGCCAATGTCGTTGCCTTTGTGACTTTTGCTGCCGTCGCCAGCTGCTCAAAGGATTCGGCGTGCGGCAGGCGTGGCGGCGGCACCGGCAGCTGACGTCGTCCAAAGATCGGTGTCTGATTGATGCGCTGCGTGCTGCGTAGCCTAGCTGCTGTTGCTGCAACAGTTGAGTTGCTGCCATTCATATTGGCCTCGTGCTCGAGCCGCTGGAACATCTTCAATGCCACCGGCGGCGTCTTAAAGAAGTTCCGCATCGAGTTCTGTGACTGGCTGAAGTTGCGACGATTCGCCTCGTCCAGATGCTCGAACTTGTTGCGGCACAGATGCAGCCGCATGCGCATATTCTCGAACGTCAACTGATGCTCTAGCGACGCTGGCAACGGCAGCGGCGGCGGTGTGGGCGGTGCCACCGGCGGCGGTGGCGGCGTCGGCGTCACATTCACCTCGTGGTAATTGAGGCTCGTATCACAGCTGGAGTCGACATCGGAATAGTTATTCAAGTCACGGACATCGTTCAGCTGCAACTCAGCACCGGGACGCAGATCCACCAGGTAGCCCTTCTCGCCGAATGGACGGCATTTCTTCAGCGCCTGCTTCAGGGCACGCTCCGTTGATGTCGTCTCCGGCGTAAGGCCACGCAGCGATGGCTGTGCGCCCAGGAAACGTTGACGGCGACGGGCGCGCATGCTGTCGCGCAGTCGTTCGCCGCTCGGTGAGAAATCCTTGCCCAAATGCGGAGATTTTGGTATGTCGTGGGTGCGCATCACAACATTCTCCACTAGCTCCACATTCTCTTTCTCCTCCAGCTGCGCAACCTGATCCTGATCCTGATCCTGATCCTGTTTCTGCTTTTGCTGCTGCTTCAGTTCCTGCTGCTGTGGTGCTGTCTCGGCCATTGTTAGATTGTCGAGACTGCGCTGCGATGTCGGCGATAGAGCATCCTCGGAACTAATGTAGCTATCCTGAAAGTTCTCGATCTCGTGCAACAGCCGAGCCGGCGGCTGTTGCTGTGCATCCAGATGTTGGCGCAGCTGCTCCAGCCACACGTACAACGTTTCGAAGCAGGGACGCATATCCGGATTCAGATCGCAGCAGACGAAGGCCACCTTGACAAAGGCCTCCGGGCATTGGGCGCAGAATTTTTCGCGAAACTCTTGCTGATTCAAGCTAAAGTCCGAATTGCGTGGCATGAAATCAGGATCGGCTTCCACACGGCCAATTATCTGTAAGGAGATGAAATGCAGATGCGTTAAGAACAATGTTCTGATATAGAAATTTAGAGAGTAACTAAGGAAAGTTATGATAAGCTATGCAATCGATAGTATTTATTAAAAGCCATCAAAATGATTCGGAATATTGTAGGGAAATTGAAGTACAATTGACTTAGGGCAAGAGAACATGGCAATGAGAAGAGCTGGAATATCTCTGATTAACAAATGTTTGGTATAAGATAGAAGAGCTTAGTTGTAAAGAGAGGGAGGGAGAGGGACAGAAAGAAAGAGAGAAAAAGAGATAAAGACAGATATATAGATAATGAGAATAAAGATAGATAGATATAAAGAGAAAGACAGAAGAAAGAGATAGATAGCCAGAAAAAGAGATAGGGATTGAAGGTAGGTAGATCGATAGATACAGACAGTGAGAGAGAGTGAGGATAATGATGGAGAAAGAGAAAGAGGACAAAGGTAGATTAATAGAGACAAAAAGAGGGAGAAAAAGAGAGAAAGAATACATATAGAGATATACAGAGAGAGAGAGAGAGAGAGAGAGAGAGAGAGAGAGAGAGAGAGAGAGAGAGAGAGAGAGAGAGAGAGAGAGAGAGAGAGAGAGATAGATAAAGATATATATAATGAGAATAGAGATAGATAGATAGAGATAGAGAGAAAGACAGAAGAGAGAGATAGATAACCCAAAAAAGAGATAGGGATTGAAGGTAGGTAGATCGATAGATAGATAGAGAGAGAGATTGAGAGAAAATTTATATACAGAGAGAAAAACAGAGGAAAGATAGAGAGAGAGCGAGAGGGAGAGAGAGAGATAATATAAAAGAGGATAAAGAGAGGGACAGCGAAAGTTAACTCTTAGTTAAGTTAACTTAAGTTAAGTTAACTCAGGCAGCTCAAAGAAAAACTGACGAATGCCCTAACATACGAAAATCAATTAAATATATTGACTATATAGTGTGGGTCGTTTGTGAACTCACCTCGCATAGCATTATGCCGAAGGAGAAGACATCAACTTTCTCATCGTACTTGAGGCCCTTCATCATTTCGGGCGCCATCCAATAGGGATTACCGACCACTGTGTAGCGCTGCCTGCGCTGGCGACTCTTGCTGCGCCTCAAGGTGCCGCTGGGCGACATGGCACTGGCATCGATGGAGCCCGAATTGGAGCTGGTGGCGCCGCCGCCAGGCAGACGCGGTGCATCGACACTGCGCGCCAAACCAAAGTCGGCTACAATCACCGACTGATCCTCGCGCACGAGACAATTCATTGAATTGAGATCACGATGGATGATGTTCATCGAATGCAGATAGCTCATGCCACAGGCAATATCTCTGGCCAGACAGACGCGCTGCGACCAGCTGAGCACGCGACTCGAGTCATGGATCAGTTCCTTGAGACAACCGCCGGCCACATACTCCGTGACCATGTGCAGCTTCTTATCCTTGTAGAGCACACCGATGAATTTGAGCACATGCCGATGGTCGAGCAGTCGCAGCACGGCGACTTCCTTAATGAAATTGCGCTGCGCCTCCTCGTCGGCGCGATGCAGCTCCTTGAGGACCATTAGCTCACCGGTCAGGCGATGCGTAACCTTATAGACCTTGCCAAAGAAGCCCTCGCCCAGCTTCTCGCCCATCACCAGATCAGAGGCACGGAAAATGCGCTGCGGCTTCTGGACAACGCGACAGCTCTGCGTGCGCGACAAATCGTATAGCTGCGGATGTGCCGAGTGCTGCTGTGCCGCATGCTGCTCGTCCAGCAGCTTGGAGAGGCTCGAGCAGCGTTCCTTCTCCTTTAGCTGCGACGACAGCTGCTCGGACGGATGTTGCAGCTGCTGTGGCGATTGTTGTTGCTGCTGCTGCTGCTGCTGTTTGCTGGTCTGGAGCATTTGCAGCGTTTGCTGTCGCATCTTGCGCATCTTGCCGCTGGCCTCGATGGCCGCTGCTTTGTAGATACGCTCGCGTCCACGACCTCCGACCTCGACACTGGAGGCGGACGTGCTCAATGGCAATATCAAAGTCGAGACGGAGCTGGCACGCTGGATGTCCGCTTGGCTGCAGCTGCGACACACCTGTACCGGATCATGCTCCACCGTTAGCTGCAGCATCTTCTCATTGCTGCGTATCAGCTTGTCGATCTGATCCACAGACGAGTTGCTGACGGGCGTGCCATTGACCTCCAGTATCCGATCGCCAATATGCAAATTCGTGAGATTCACATCGATCCTGAAAAGCCACAGATTAATGAGCTTTCATTTATGGGTGTCAAGGATTGAAGGATTCATTAATTTGGAATCGGGTTTTTGTTTGTTGGGTTCTTGGTTTACCTACATATATGAAGCACAACAACGATCCGCCACCGATGTAAGCAGGGAGAAGGCGTACTTGCCCATGCGACCATAAAATTTACAAATTAAGCTTGATAAGCGTGACACAGTGTAATTAAAAGAACAGAGACAGAGACACACACAGAGAGAGAGATAGAGCGGTAGAGAGAGAGAGAGAGAGAGAGAGAGAGAGTAGGAAAGCAAAACCAACACCAGACATTAAAATATTGCTAAGAAATTTCAATTACAAATTATTAGTTAAAATAAAAGCATTTGAAACAGCACATTTTTGTTATCAAGTTTTTTCTGTTAAAAGCTCATTAAAGCTTTCCCGTCCAAAGCTGTTTTAAATGCATTTATTTTTAAATAAAAACTAGAGAGCCTAGAAACTAGATTAGTATTATAGCTAAATAGATTCTTATAATAGAAGCAAAATTATTATCCAATAAAATCAATTTAAATGACGATTAAAAAGCTTTTATCACAAAAAGTTTGCTCTATTTTAAGCATCTTTCTATGAAGAGCATTCAAATACATTTCATTATTTATAAAAAAAAATAAATATTAACATCAAAAATTACATTTTAAATATTAGATATTAAAAATGTTTAACCAAACAAGTTGGGTTTCTTCAAGTTTATATACAAAATAAAAGAATTCTACGTTTTAATCCTGTTTGCACTCATAGCTTCAAAATTCTTAAGAAAATACTTCTCAGAGTATAGAGAATATTCTTCTTAGGTACTTTTATAATATATTATATATTAATAAATGTTTTATAATATTTTGGTATATATTGTTATAAGCTTTAAAATTCCCATGGGGAAATTTTTGAGAATATACAGATATTTTACATAAATATATTTTGTATTTTTATGTTTTACAATTTTTTTTTTTGGATAAATCGTTAATATTTCAAAGAATTTCTATTACAACCTCACAATATACAAGTTTTTAAGTCTATGTAATATTTTTGTAAAGCATTTTTAAATCTATAAAAAAAGCTTTTCGATTAAATGTCTGTCTGGGATACAAAGACTCTCAAGAGTATTTAGAAAGATAATTATATAGAACCATATATACTATCAATTATTATTTTAGTAATTAAAGAAAGCTTTGGGATTAATTGTTAATTTGTTAGAAATTGCAGTATTTTTTGTGTAATTTTTATATGTACTTTTTTCGTTTTTTTTTTCTATTATTATTTTTTTTTAAAGCATTCAAAGCTTTTGTTTAATGTGTTTGAAATAATCAAAATATTTCTATGTATGTATTAATATATTTAGGTGTTATTTTAATTACTATTTTCCCTTGAGAACTATAGATATTTGAATTAATTAAAGCTTTTAGTTTTTAACAATATTTTTTAGTATTTCAAGCTACTTTAAGTACTTAAAGCTTTAGTTTTATATCTATTCTATACGTATGTGCTACTAGATACGTAAGGTATTTCTATTTGTTGTTATTTTGATAAGATTTTTCAACAATTTGTTCAGATTGTCAACTTACTCGGTTATCCGCACAGTGGGACAACCATCGTCTAAGGCGCCACCGTCCACACGAAGACCAGGCGTCGCATCCTTGGGTATTTCTACCAGGCGTATGGAATGCATTGGTTTGCCCGCATTTGTGATACGCGCCCGAGCATCGAGCGGTAAGCACTTGCCATAGCACAGGCCGCAATAGAGCTTGGAGCGTTCCACTAAGGCATAGGCTTCGCCCTCGCCAATGAATGAGCCGCAGGCGGCACAGCAGAAGCATTCTGGATGAAATTTATGCTCGCCGGCAACCATTACGGGTCCCGTTATAACCGCTGTACACTGCTGGCAGGCATCGCCGAAACGGGCATAATAATCCTCGCGGCAATAGAGCAAATTCTCACGCTCAAAATACCAGCTATGCAAGTGGGAGTCGCAAACGGAGCAACGAAAACAATCGCAATGCCATTGCTGGCCAAGTGCCATCACTATCGGGTCATCGTTGTGATTGTTGGTGAGCAGCGGGCAGAGACAACTGGCGCAAGCTGGCAGCGCAGCCGCAGCCGCTGCCGCTGTCGTTGCGGCTGTGCGCTGTTGTTGTTTTTGTTCTTTTTGTTGATGCATGGAAATGTATGTGTGTGTGTTTGTGTGTAAATGTGGATGTTTGTATGTATGCGTCGCTTGCTGGTTGAAGAGAAGAGGGAGAGAGAGAGAGAGAGAGCATATGAGAGCACAATGATGATGATGAGAGCAATGTTTGTTTGTGCAACGATCTGGCAAGCCTTTGTTTACTGAACCGGTTTTGCAAATGAACTACTACAACACACTGCATATGAAACGTAGTTGTATGCCAAGTCAAAGTCGAACTACTTATCAACTAATCTACGTATGATGTCATTTAGCCGGCATATTACACTGAATATTGAATTAATAATATCTACACATATACAGCAAAAATTGGCACAGATTATTTGCAGCATCAATGCAGATCACGTGACTAGACTGGACTGGAACTAGTTCAGTGGATCTGCAGTGCGCAACACTATGGGAATTCCAACTGCGCTTGGGGGTGGGAAATCTATTGTTATTGCCAGCATTGACCCTGAGAAATGGTGTTGTGACTCGATTCTTGGCCAACTCATGACTGCATATGTTTTGAACAATAGTATCAGTGCTTAATATAACTAATGAAGCAAGCCGTAGCAGCTGACGCAGCTGTGTTGTTATGCACATATCAATTAAAAAAGAAAAACAAAAAAAAAAAAAACATACATGACGAATGCACAAACACAAACAGAAACAGAAACATACACAAACACACACACACACGCGCGCAAAAAAAAAAACAGTTGAAATGTTGAACGAAATGTGTGTGGGGGAACGGGAACAACGACATCAGCATTAGCAAATGGCAAAGCTTGTGCTATTGTTGTTTAAGTTGTTGTTGCATTCTTACTAATAGTTGTTACTGCCAAAACTATACACATGACACACACACATACACACACATGCACGCGCGCGCACACACAAAACAATACACACACTAACACACTTACATAATTTTATCTTATATTTTGATGCTGCTGGAAAATGCACATCGTATATTTGCTTGCATTGCTTTCTCACAACATTTTCCACAAGCGTTCGAACGTTTGGCCACTTCAATTACTCCACACAGTTCGAAAATAAAAAACAAATGCATTTGTTTAAAAAAAAAACCAAAATGAGACTAGCGTTGTGTGTACAGTGCGACCGCGCTCCACTCAATCAAAAAATCCGACGACCATAAATACCGTAAATACCAAAACAAACAATACGATAAATACCATATAAATACCAGACGCTATTTAAACTGTTCGAGCTTAGTTTAAAAAAAAATTAAAATTAATATTTGAATTTTACTTTTATTTTCTATACTTTCTAACAAACAACTGACAAATCATAAAAAACTTGCTTTATATACATAAAAATAATGTAAATTGTTTGGTTTTTCCTTTTTTCTTTTTTAACGGCCTAATCGAATTCGTGATTTTTTTTGCTATTTAAATTTAAATGTAAATCTTTCAAACAATTAAATTAATTAAAACAAATATTATATGTACAGGGGAATCATATAGATGGATGCATCTACATATATGTCGTTATGTATCATTGTACTGTGTTCCTCGTCGTCTCGACGGTTGGGGAATTTTTGCTAACTGGCGGCGGCTCGAGGAGCTGTGCCTGGTCGAGGATCTGCTCCTGATTCTCGCGGCGCTCCTGCTGCCGCACTAGCTCATAGTAGAGGCCACGCTTGGCCATCAGCTCGTCGTGCTTGCCCGTCTGCAGAGAGGAGGCGAATATAATAAATAGAGAGGAATAGAACATAATCTCGGTTAAGACTCACCTCCACGACGCGTCCCTGTTCCATGACGACAATCAGATCCGCGTTGCGTATCGTGGACAGTCTGTGTGCTATCACTAGGGTGGTGCGATTCTGCACGGCAGTGTCAAGGGCCTTCTGCACCTCCGACTCGCTGGTGGCGTCCAGCGCGCTCGTCGCCTCGTCCAGGATGAGGATGCGCGGATTCTTAACCAGCGCCCGGGCGATGGCAATGCGCTGTCGCTGGCCGCCACTCAGCTGGGTGCCGCGCTCGCCCACATGCGTGCCATAGCCATCGGGCAGGCCGGTGACGAAGTCGTGCGACTGCGCCAGCTTGGATGCATCGAAGACATCCGCTTCACTGGCGTCTGGCTTGCCGTAGCGCACATTCTCCAGGATGCTGGTGCCGAAGAGAATGGGCTGCTGCTCAATGAATCCCAGCACATTGGCCCGCAGCCAATAGGGCGAGATGTCGGAGAGCTTGTAGCCGTCCAGCTTGATGTTGCCTGAGGTAGGTTCGTAGAAGCGCTCCAGCAGAGCGGCGACGGTGGACTTGCCGGAGCCACTGGCGCCGACCAGAGCGACGGTCTGGCCAGGGCGCAGCGTTAGGCTGAAGTCCTTTAGGACGAGCTGCAAGGCGGACAAGATTAGTAAGATATCCAGCTCAAGTTATGCCCACTCACGTGATCCGGTCGCATGGGATAGGCGAAGCAGACGTTCTCGAAGCGAATCTCGCCGTGCAGACGCTCCTCGGGTATGATGTAGCCGCGCGACAGCTCCACCTTGGGCTGCAGCGAGAGGAACTCGAAGACGCGGCTACCCGCCGTCAGGCCACGTATCATGGTGCCCAGCAGGATGGAGCCCTGGGCGAGTGAGCGCTGGACGCCCTGTGAGGCGACCAGGAAGGCCATGAGGGCGCCCGGCGTCAGGCTCTCCGTGGACATCAGGTGGCCGCCCATGAAGAGCGTCGACAGGACGAGCGTGTTCAGGAAAAAGTTGGTCAGGCCCTGGAAGACGGCAATGCCGTAGCCCAGCTCCTGGGCGAGACGCGCCGCCTCGTTCGTCTCCTGCTCGAAGAGCTGCATCTCCCGGTACTCGCAGGCGCTGGAGCGTACCGTGCGTATGTTGGAGAGCGCCTCCTCGCAGACGCCAGTGGCGCGTTCCGCCTAAGGAATGAGTATTATATATAGTTATATGGACGAACTGCATCATCATCATCATAATAATTCTCACCTGCGCCTGTGAGCTCTTGCTGAGGGAACGCAGCTTGCGTCCCAGGTAGGACATGAAGAGAACCACGCAGGGCACGCTGGCCAGGGCGATGGCCGCCATGTGGGGCGATATCATGAACAGGGAGACGCTGCCGCCGATTAGCTGTGCACCGCTCCTCAGGCCGTGCGCCACGAACTGCTTGAAGGAGGTCTTGAAGTCCTGCACGTCGGCCGTGAGGCGGTTCACCAGCTCGCCGGTGCGGTTCTCGTCGAAGAACGAGATGTCCTGCAGCACGATCTGCTTGAACAGATCCTGGCGCATCCGTGCCGCCATCTGTTCGCCCACGCGGCTCAGCAGGTAGATGTAGACAAAGGTAAAGCCCGACTGCAGCATGTAGAGACTGAGCAGATTGCTGGCCGGCTTGCTGACATCCTTCACGAAGGAGTTGTTGATCGGGTTCATCACATAGGTGTTGGCGTAGCGCGCCAGCGTGTTGACTAGATCCCCCAGCAGATTGGGTATGCGGATGTTGATGAAGGCCACGATTAGAGCTGCCTGGAAGAGCAACAATGACAATGAAATGGATGCACTGCAGCACGAGCGACTGTTGGACTCACCAATATGGCACCTATCAGCTCCCATGTGTGCGGCTCCAGATATGCCCACAGTCGCTTCCAGTCAAAGTGCTGCTCCTGCTCCTGCTGCAGTGTGTGCTGGATGACGCCGGCCAGTCGATTGCCCTCGCAGTGGGCAACCGCTCGACTCGCCGTCCACCAGCTGCGCGCTGCCACGCCCACGCCCAAGCAGCCACCGCCCCAGAGCAGGGCGCGCGTCGTCTGCAGCTTAGCGGCCGTCGTCGGCCGTGGCCGTGGCACGGGCCATTGATGCTGACGCATCAGCCTGGTGGCATTGTGGAGCCGTGTGCCCAACGGCGACTGCGGCAGCTGCTGCAGCAGATTGCGGCTGCCGGACCACCCATAGCACCAAGACGTCCAAGAGGCAACAATGGAAAACAAACAAGATTTGATGACATAATCAGGCAGGCAAAAAGGGCAAAAACTTTATCATCAAGCGAAACGCGCGCGCGTTTTTATTAATGAAGAGGGGGGAAGACGGGGAGATTGTGTCTGAAGCAGTGGCACTGTTGTGGTTGTGGAGGAGAAGTGAGGAGCAAGCGAGGGGCAGACGAGCTGCTGCTGCTGCTGCTGCTGCTCAGATCCGTTTGGGCTGCATTACCTGATCAAATCGCTGCGATTGCAGTTGCTGAGGAGTAGGCGCAGCATCTGTAGCTTCTATTTGTCGCACTTAACTTAAGAGTAATTAACTATATATACGCAAGAGCTTAAGCATTTAACTAACTTGTTGGTTAACCTTAACAATAATAATAATACGCACACACATGCTCACACACACACACACTTGCACACACACGTGCACACAGAGGCGAACGCACGCACGCACGCACACAAGGTATGCATACTGGTCAGGTGGTATGATAGACAAATGCTAATTGCCATGCATTAAATACTACCTTTTGGTATATTCTACAACTGGTTTAGTGTGTTATAAATGCCACCTACATATGCTTGTTTGGTACGAAAATACTGCTTAAGCGAATACTAATTGCCAGTATCTATATTTTTATATTTTTTTTAACAGAAATATCACAAATTTGATATTTAATACAAAAATACTCAGAATATTTATCACTTTTGGTATTTTATTCAAATTGCAATAGCGCTTATTCCATATTTAATACATTTACTTCTGGAGTCTCATAGCAGTCAGCTACGGCATTGATATTTGAATTGCAAAAGCTAAACGAATTAAAAATAAACAATAAGAGGCATTAGATCTCTTTATGTTAAGAGTTAACCGTATTAAATGCTCAGTTTTGGTATTGCATAAAATACATTTTCACTCCAATTGTATATAGTAACAGGCAATCAATCAGTGTCCATTTCAGAATCATCATCATCGTCATCCCCGTCTTCATCATCATCATCATCAGCGTCGGAGTACTCCTCATCGGAGCTGCTGGTATCATCATCGTCGATCCAGTCGTGCGCCTTCTGATTCCCAGCTATCAGCACCTTCCATTGCTCCAGCTTATGCAAATCCAGGGCATAGAAATCATTTAATGTATTTTGTTTCTCATCCTCCTCGTAGAGTCCGCCGTATAGATAGAGAACGCCCTTGCAGACGCACAGGCCGGGATTCATGCGTGGCGACGGCACATCAGTGCGCTTAGGCGGGCCGAACAGACTGGGTATCTTGGATACATAGGGCGTGGGAGTTTGACTGGAGCCCGGTCCTCCAACGGTCACCGTGAAGATGCCATCCGTGCTAGTGGTTACCGTCTTCTCGGCAGCTGGCGCCGCATCGCCTGCCATTTCGATGTCAGTCGACTTCCCCTTATCCGACTTGGAGCTGCCTTTAGTCTTAGCTGCGATATCCAGCAGTCGCCATGCCTGCGAGCTGAGATCGAAGGCAAGCAGCTCGTCTCCAAATTGTCCTTGGACATTCTCGTCATCCTCGTTAACGTCCATGACGCCGCCAAAGCAATACGCTTTGCCATTTGCCGCAACGGTGCAGCCAACGCTGTTGCGCGGCTTGGGACGATATCCACCGGGCTTGACGGTGGTCCACTTGTACTTGTTGCCGTTGCCAGACTCTGGAAGGGAATGAAGATGCGATTAGATAAGCAACAGCAGATATGGGATAACTCCTACTGTCCACATCCAGCATAAACATGTCAGTGTGCGTTATGCCTCGATCTAGATCCTTTTTCATCGAGGTCCTCGCATAGCCGCCCCATATGAAGATCTTGCCGTCCGGTGCGGCGGCCATGCAGCAGCCGGAACGCACAGCCGGCACAATGGGGCCAGCGATTTCAATCTTCAGCCATTCGTACGATTCCAGAGAGAAGACGTGCACATCGTTGTAGTAGTGATAGGATTGATTGTTATCATGGAAGCCGCCAAAGACGAAGAGACGCTTCTTGGCAACGACCATGCGATGGCCGCTGCGGGCGCTTGGACCGTTCGGTGCATTGATCTTGGTCCATTGACGCGTCTTCAGGCTGAGTGTCCAGAGATCCTTGTAGTGATAAAACTGTAGCTGCGACGGACTAGCATGCTCCCCACCGAATAGCTGAAAAACCCAAGTCATGAATTTAAGCCATAAATCTTTGAGCTGAGGGAATCCCTTACCCAGAGTTGGCCGCCATCGTTGGCCGTAGCAACCATTTGGTGGCCACTACGTGGTGTTGGGCCTGCCGGCGAGCGCAGTTGCTTCCACTCGTTTCGTGGGATATTGTAGAAGTACAGATCGTTGTAAATAGTGACTTTAGCTCCATTGTACAGCTCACCGCCAAAGAGGATGAGCTCCTCCTTCTCGGGATGTGCTACAAGCGAAAAGTTGGAGCGCGGCGTTGGTGCTTCGCATACATTTTCAGTTATTGCCGTTAGGCCCTGTTCTTGAGCTTCCAATTTTTTAACAATTTCCGTAATATCCGCCTTTTAAATACAAATAAACTCTTCTGTATACAAAGTTTTGTTGATAGTTTAAAACGTGTTTTACCTCACCGAGCTTTTCAAGCATTTTCTTTTGTTTGGCCGCCAGCTTTTTGTCCGTCTTCATGGCTGTTTTCTCGGCACCTTTGCCTTTTTTCTTATTTTTATCCTTTTTACCCATGGCGTGTACAATTAAATTTCAAATACAACTCCAAATTTTAAAGATTGAAAGCACGTTTTAGTGACCATATGCACTTAACATGAGAATACACAGTTTATGAGTAAGTATTTATAGTATTCCGCATTGCAAATTCGGTATTTTACAGTAATACATGCTTGGCCCACATAGTTTGTATATTTTTTACCAGCTGTTGCCAAACAGTCTGCGTTAATGTATGTTAACAGAGTCAGTTTTGCGTTTACAACTGCGTTAACAGATATTAGTTGGAAAGTTAGTCTGCGTTAACAGACTGGCAACGCTTGCGAAAAGTCGAGTTGGCATTTGTACTCGAAAAATTCCATTTAAATAAAGAATAATCCAACTTCATAAAATTATTTAATAAGTAACACACTGGCGTAATTGAGGAAACGTTTCGTGTAAGTGTTTGTACCGACAATACAATAACAATAACGACAAACTAAAAAGAAAAGAAAAAATGAAAGGCCCAGGATTGATACCTTGTGTTTGTGTTGATGTGCTTATGAAGTGGGGCGCAAGTGTGTGTGTGTGTGTATGTGTGCGTTTGTGCACTTTTCTTTCGGTCCATGTACGACGACGGTGTAGCTGTTGTTATTTTTATAAATTTGATGGACGGCCGCTTATCGGCTAATCAGCTGCTTTATGCCTAATTATGCGAATCGGTTGTTTGCAAGTGCCATCAACCCCACCGCCCGGGCCACTTGGAGCAATTCCATTTATGCGGTTACAACCCTATGTCTGTGCGTGTGCTGCGTGTGCATGTATATGTATGAGTGTTTGTGTGTGTGCGTACGTACTATTTGTTTTTGCAGTTCGATTGACACTTTGACGGCTCTCTGGCAACATCTCTCTCTCTCTCTCTTTCTATCTTCCAACCAATGTTCCAATTTAGTTGTTTTCACTTTTAAATTGACGTTGATGTTGAAAAAGAATGAAATATGCAAAATTATTGCCCCATACAGTTATTAAATATTTTTAAAATGCAAGTGTAAATGATATATACACACACACATATGCAAAACGCCGCAGAGCAAATAAAAAAACCTGCTGTGTCAAGCAATACAAAAACAACAACAACAAATGTCAGAGCGAAACGGTGGTAACAAAAACGACGAAAAAGATTGTGAGTTTGTGAGCGTATGTGAGCTTGTGTGCGTGGCTGTGGGGGCTGGAAGCGGGTATAGGGGCGCTCATAGCAAACGTCCACGTAAACTTTTAGCTCAGCGTGGTTATTGTTGTAGCTATTGCTGCTGCAGCCATTGTGATTGTTGGATTATACAAAAAAAAAAAAATCAAAAAGCTGCACAACAACAATACAAGAGAAATAATTAACAAGACGAGCAAAGCGATGTACGGCATAACAAATTGACAAACATATAAATGTACATAAGTTCATTTGATTTGTTTTATTTTTCTCTTTTATAATGTTGTCAAAAAACCTAGCTTATTTGCAATTCGCCCCTAGACCAAAAGCCGAAAACAAACGTATGTCATGAAGTCGCTGAAGTCGCTGAAGTCGCATGCAAGCGACTGCAAATATGGAACTAAATACAAATAATAATAAATAAAAATCACCCAGAATGATACGTGATATACATTTGTACGCGCAGGTAGCACAGTATTTAGATTACGCTTTCCTAACGTGAATTGAGCACAGCAGTCACTTGAAAGCTGTATGGCAACTTCGATCAAGCCCACAAACGCACACACACACACACATACATACATACTCCTGGATTGAAAACTAACTGTGAATATTCAATTGGATTTAAAAAGAGAGAAAAAAACAATAACATAAGGACGTGAACGTTGCCAGCTATTTCGAATATGACAGGGATATGACAATTAGTTATTTAGCACTAAATTTCACCAAACTTAACTGATTTTTTTTTTGCTGTATTATTTATTTTTCAGTTTACCCAGGGAACGCACTGCGACAACATGTTGCACAACAATGCCAGCTGGCTGCCACCGCCTCAACAGCAACAACATTTGCATCAACAACAACAAATGCAACAGCAGCAGCAGCAACAACAACCACAACCACCACCACAATTGCAACAGCAGGCACCTCAAATACATCACAATCAGTCGCAGACTCAACAGACCCAACAGGCTCAACAACAGCCACAGCTTTATACCAGCCAAATGTTTCAACAGCAGCTGCCACAGCCAGGCCAACAAGCATACTGGCCAGAACAGGAACAACAGTCGTCTCTTGGCTATAACAATTACTTTGCCGGCCCAGCACAGCCCAACTCAATGAGTTACGCAGCACCTGCGACAGTTCCTGCGTCTACTTCGGTTTCAGCTCCAGTTCCTGCTCCAGCACCAGCATCTGCCGTTCCACTGACCTATGCACCGCCAGACATGATGTCCACGCAACAACAATATTATCAACCGGCACCAATGGTGCAGCAGCCAGAGCCCCAGATACAGCCCGCTGTGGAGCTCTTTGAAAATAATAATAGTGGCAAAAATGATGGTTGGGGTGATTGGGGCGATTGGAATGACAACGTTAACAACAGCAATAGCAACATTAACAGCATTAACAACAACAACAATAGCGGCCTTATTAGCCATAACGAGGTGCCGTCTATATCTAATGTTGTGGAGGATTCCTTTAGTGTGCAGGGCCAGAGCAGCTGGCACAACTTTAGTAACAACAACAACAATAACAACACAAGCAACACTAGTAACAACAACAATACCGAATCAGGAAAATCTTTGGAGTTACCGCCTTTACTATCGCCCTCCACGGAGCAAATGTCGCCCGTGTCGGATCCGGAACTGAATGCCATTGTGCCACCACAAGCTTTCCAAAATCAACCCCAGCCAGCAGCTCCTCCATTGGCAGTTCCTCCAATTGCCGCTTCCCCACTGGCTGCTCCTCCAATAGCCACTCCTCCAGTGGCTGCTCCCCCACCGGCCGCACCTCCTGTGGCCGCGACGCCTGTGCTGCCACCACCTGCAATGGATGCCACAGCTGCGAATCCCTTCAAGCGCTCTGGCGGGCTAAGCCAACGTGTGAATATATTGGCTACACAAGGTGCAGGGGCACCACCCACACCAGCCCCAACTCCAATTGTGCCCGTCGCAGCTGCAGCTCCTGTGCAGATGCTGCTGCCGGAGCCCAGCCAGCCAGAGCAGCCATATGAGAACCAAGAGGTGTTGCTAGCGGCGCCCAATGACGAACGTGCACAATATCTGCAGACCAGTCACTTGTCCGAGCAGCACGAGGAGGAGGCCAACGAGGGCAACTGGGAGGCGGATGGGCTGTTACCGCCGCCAGGATTGTCGCGCCTTGTACTTGGCCAGCCTGAGCTGGCGGAGCAGCAGCGTCTGGTCACTGGCACCGAGCAGCCACCCACTCACCTGGCGAATGCTCTGCATATGTCTGACCGGCAGGCCGATGGCGAGGACACCTCCGAGGGTGAGCAGCCGATGCGTACGGATCTCTTCCACCAGCAACAGCAACAACAGCAACAGCTGCAGCAACAGCAACACCAGCAACAGCAGCAGCAACAACATCTTCAGCAGCAGCAGCTGCAGACATCGGCACGTCGTGTGGTCACGGGCGTGGAAACGCATGCCCAAGCCGTGGTGCTGTCCGGCGAGCAGCGTGAGGTGGTGCTGGATGGCGAAAATCTAGAAGATCAGCGACCAGTCCAGCCGCCAGTGTCGTTGACAGTACCGCCAACAGCAGCAGCAGGAGGAGCAGCAGCAACAGCAGGAGGATCAGCTGCTGCAATCGAACTGGATACGGAAATACATCAAACACATCACATTAACAACGAGGAGAACGAGATGAGCGCGCAGCAGCAGTTGCAACCGCAGCAGCAGCAGCAGCAGCAATATCAACAGCAGCAGCAACAGCAGCAACTGTTGCTGGATAAGAAGCAGCAGCAGCAACATCACGCACGTGGCAAGCCCCGACCTGTGGCCTCGCTTGATCTGGAGTCGGAGGATGAGTCTGAGGATGAGTGGCTGCTCAGTGATAGGCACGAGCCGCCGCCGCGACGACAGACGGATGAGCGCAGTCTGCGCAGCAATCGTCGCCACTATAACAACAGCAACAACACGAGCAACAACTACGAGGGTGAAACAGAGGATTCGGCCCGTGCTGTGGGCGGCGTTGGCGCCGGCGGAGGCCCTACGGGCCACAACGAGAGCAACAGTAGCAGCAAGTCCGGGCGTGAGATGAAGCGACGCAGCCGTGATGCGGATCAGCATCGTAGACACGAACCGGAGCGCAGTGGCAGAGAGCGTAGCGAAAGGGAACGGGAACGGGAACGTGAAAGAGAACGTGAACGTGAACGGGAACGGGAACGAGAGCGTGAACGTGAAAGGGAGCGTGATCGCCATCGGTGGCGACGCGAGGAGCAGCCATACCGACTGTCGCGCTACAGCAACAACAACAGCAATTATGACGGCGAATCGGATGGACCCGTTCATGCGGCAGCCAGCGATGGTGGCGGCGGTGGCGGTGGCAGCGGTGCCGGCAGCGGCGTTAGCGGGCGCAAAAGCAAAGGAAGTCGTCACAATCGCAGCGCTGTAGAAGTGGACGATGGCTACGAGGAGTATGAGCTGCCACGCGGCGGTAGCCATTATCGATCGAGGCGATCCGAGAAGCAGTCGCAGTCATCGCAGCCGGACAAGCTGCGCAGCAGTCGACGCAGTCACGATGGCAACGAACGGTCGCGTCACTCACATCACGCGGACTGGCGGCAACAGCATTGGGATGCGCGCACCTACGAGGGCTATCGCAATAAAAGCTCACGCAATAGCGACCTCGAGAAGGATGCCATCAATGGTGGCAGCACCGGCGGCGGTGGTGGCAGCAGCAGCGGCAGCAAGCGTCGCTACTACGATCAGTATGCGAATCCAGCGGCCAGTTTCGATCCGTACGGCATCTACGAGCCAATGTCGTATAATCCGCGTGCCTATGTGGACATATACACGAAGCTATACGGCCAAATGTTTAACGCGGCGGTGAATGCGGGTGCCGCAACGAAGTCGGCGAAGCATCCGTTACACGATCAGCTAATGGATGCAGCTGCTACCGGTCTAGATCCAAATGTTTTTATGGCCCGAGCCGGTGCCGCTGCCGGCGCTGGCGCCGCTGGCATTGGTACTAGCAATGAGGATGCTCTACTCAGCGAACGCGAAAGGTAAGTGCCAGAGACGAGACAATAAGAATCCAATAGAGATCTCAATCCACATGCGCTAACTTTGCAGATTCAGTAGTTGATCTGTTGATCTATTTATTAGTCTAGTTCATTAGTTGCTTGGTGTTTATCCATTATAGTCTAGCTAATGCTACTAATTACATTCAAATGGGCAAAACTCTCAAACTAAATAGGCACTGAAACGTATGGAAATGAAACACTAAACTTTTTACAAATATTTTAATCAAGCACTTATTAATATATATTAATCAAGTTAAAAATACAATTATAAATAATTTTTAGGCACAATTGGAAATGAAACACTTGAGTAGCTATTAATGATGGAACAACTGGCAATGAAAAGCTTAAGCAGTTTTTCATATTTAACTCATGTTTGTTCCTTATATTATATAAGGCTACACTTTATATGCCTAACAGGGTATGTAGGAACGATTGGGAATGAAACATTTGTACAGTTTACTCATTATTAGTTCACATAGAGAGTTCTCTAAAATGCAATAGCTTGTAGCTTCGGTTAATTCCAGTTAATGTTAAGTCTTAGGAACGATTGGAATGGTACATTTATGTATTATTTAGTCGTAATACGTAGCAAAACCTTAATTAAAGTTCTCAAAATTGACAATAGATCGTAATGGAAATACAATCAGCTTTTGCATTAGTATTTAGCCAAGTACTGTTCCATTCCAGCGTTTGTCAGTTGCACATTTATTAAGAATTCAAGCCAATCTCGTAAATCTAGTTATTAGTTATATATATATATATACTATATAGATATTTATATAGAGTTTCTCAGCTCACGTCTGCAGAGTTGCGTTTTTTTTTTTTTTTTTTGGCTAGGCAAATGCATTTGCAAATGCTCGTTATTCGTTATTCGTTACTTTAACTTTTGTGTTTCCGTAATTCTCTTACAATTTCTTGGGCATGTTGTCATAGCAATATTTTATTTACCTCAATTCTTATATCCTTATATTTGGTGCTCTCGCTGCTTATGTTTTAATATTTGATCTTTTTGGCTTACTTGTTATGTTATGTTGTCTAACATTGAGCTAACAGCGGCGCTGCCAAGAAATTTCCCTCAACAATTTCCCAGCGTAAATAATTATATGTGTTTATTCCTCCTCCCCCAAGTTCCAATCAATCAACCAAACCCAGTTGATGTATCTCTCGCTCTCCCTCCCTTTCACTGTCATTCTCTCTCTCTCTCTCTCTCTCTCAGCCTCTTTCTGTCTCTCACTCACTCCCTCACACTACATAGTACGTTTGTCGATCTGCTCGCGCTTTCTTGTAATTCCCTACTTAAGGAAGTACTACTAGCATTCAAGTACTACTCGTTGCAGTTGTTCTGTCTTCTTCTACTAACAGCAACAACAATAACAACCAACAAACAACAACAAGCAAATAATGTTTTTCGTTTCTAACAACAACAACAACTCGAACAACCACACATACTTACACACTTACAAACAACAACAACGACAACAACCAAACGCCGTCATGTGCTCCCTCTTTAGGTACACACACGCATACATAACACAAGCCAATGAATTCCATCGTCGTCGCCAACAACTCAATCTTCATCAGCAACAACAACAACAACAACAGCAGCAACAACAACATGCTTATTCGGATCTATTGAACAGCACATTGGGGGGCGAGGACAGCGCCAGCCTCTATGGCAGCGATACACACAGCAATAATCGTCATCTGATGCTGGCATCCTATGGCATCTCCAGCGCTCGTTCGTTAAGCAATTTGAACTGTGAGGATGCAACGCTGGCCGGATATAAGCGTTATTATGCTGGCTCGGAGTGCGGCGTCGATATCAGGTGGTCTCTACAAAGCAAAAAAAAAAAAAAAAAAAAAAAAAAAAAAAAAAAAGAAGAAAAACCTCAAAACTTTCGCTCTCGCTCTCTCTCTCTCTCTCTCTAACACTCATGCTAAAAGCTCATCAAAATAGAGAATGAAACAGCTGGCTTTGGCATGCCAAAGTATCGATACTCTTGCAATGCTCTGAGAACTAGAAAGTGCTTAATCAAGGCTTAAATGGTGTTTAGATTTAACTACTCCACAGAGTATTCTTGATCAGAACAAGGAATTGAGTTGACTTAGCCATTGAGTTAATAACAGTTCTAAGCAGGGTTCGGGATATCTCTTAGTCTAGGCTTACCACATTGTCCGAATATGTAAGTTAAGTAACTTCTCTTAATCATTGCAAGAGTATTTGTATAAAAAAACATCTCAAACGAAATTCAAAATTCATCCTAGACTGCTCTCAACATGGTTTCAGAGTTCTT
Organism: Drosophila stalkeri; assembly: GCA_035047405.1. Classification (NCBI taxonomy): domain Eukaryota; kingdom Metazoa; phylum Arthropoda; class Insecta; order Diptera; family Drosophilidae; genus Drosophila; species Drosophila stalkeri. The sequence goes on from JAWNPR010000061.1 coordinate 27,637,767, forward strand.
CAACACATCTACTACATCTGTCTATTCCATCAGAGTGCTGTCTATCTCTTTCTCTCTCTCTCTCTCTCTCTCTCTTTCTCTCTCTATATATAGTTTTCCTCTATTCCAAATTTATGCTTTTTGGAAATTTCACCTTTTTGGCTGTTAGTTGCGCTGCTTAGACATCAATTATGTAAATATCCTAGATATATCATATGATTTGGGAATAACTATTGGTTGATCTGAAAAAAAATTATTTTTGAAAAGATGGATAATATTGAAGCAGTTTTAGGCTGTGAATTATGCTTTACAGGCAATACTTAAGCGCTTGCTTAGATGGGTTACTGTTAATGTGACGCTGTTAATGTTAGCTTTTCGCGACTGTTGCTGTTGCTAATGCTTGCAATAAGCTCAATTAATGATTTGGCATAACAAAGAGTTTGCTATTAAAACATTTCTGTTATTTTTGATAACTTATAAAAACTATTAACAGAGCTCCATTACCAGCTAAATGCAGTTTGATAAATAATATTTTGAGTTTACTGTTAACATCATGTTAACTTTTAGCCTATTGCTGTTTCGAATGCTTAGCAAATAAGCTTAAGCAAATGCTATGTGATGTTAACAGCTGTTTAACAGACAGCTATGAGCTGATGAATTTCTTATAAATTAATATTAAATATATCATTGATAAGCATTTCTTTTGCACATAACTGTTATGTGTAGCCTATTTATATTGCTTACATAAGTTGTACAGTCTGTTAACAGTTAGCTGTTAACTGTTATGTTAAGGGGCGCTACAAGATTTTTCAAGTTATCTACAGCTAAACTACTACTACTAGACTACTTATTGGCTTTACATCACTCGCTCTCTCTATCTCTCTCTCTCCCACTTTATATACTATAGACAACTTTTATTATAGGAAAGTTTTCTCTCATTTATCAGATGGTCTACCTGGTACAGTCATATACCCTCCGTGTATATATGTGTACATATTTGACAATCTTTCTAATTCGTTTATGGTGTTTGCTTATCATCAAGCGCGCTTTTAAGATAAAAGAGTAATTGGGGGGGAAAAAGGAAAACACTGTGAACTCTCTTTGCCCTCTGTCAAGCCTAGTCGTCCCCCTTCTGCCACATTTCTTTTTGCATGTATTTTTGCTTTGGAATTTCAATTCGTTGATTATTGATTTTTGATTTATGATTTTCGGCTTATGCCTGTTGCTGTTTTCTTCGAAAGCATCGTCAGAATACTCAACTAATCTTGTAACTCTTTATGCACATGGCCTAGATCTGCTGTTGGTGCTGCAACAACAACGACTCTGGATAGCAATGCGGATGCCGGCATGAGTGTGGCACGTCCGCCGAGGAGGTGTACACCGCATCTGGTGGCCAACTACTCGATGAGCGTGCTGCTGCGAGTGCGTCGCATGCACGCTGGAAGCGGACGTACACGCAATGTGGTGGATGTGGCAGCGCCCAGGATCAGGGATGCCACTAGCAGTCTGCTGCGCGCCTATCCGGGGCCGTTGCAGGGTCGCAAGCTGCACAAGGACAAGATCATTAGCTTCTGCAAGGAGCAGATACGGCTGGGTCCATCACGTTCGTGCAGCATTCTGTATGCCACACAGACCAAACCCTTGGGCAGCGTGGACAAGTATCGTGCCTCGCACACACTCATGTGGAATCTACTCATACTGTTGCTGCGGCAAAATGGGGTAAGTGATCGCCTTTGCCTATGGCCAAATACGAAGTCTTAGCCTTAACATCATCGTCTTCGATTTCAGGTCATTGCGGATACGGATGTGGGTGATCTGCTGCTGGAGAATCAGCGTGAATATCCGTATGCACCGGACGCTGAGGCGGATGCTGAATCTGCGGACACCGAATCAGCGGACGCTGATTCAGCGACTGCTCCTGCCGATCGTAGCGAGACGGCTAACGATTCAGATGGCGAGGCTGTGACAAAACCTGCAGTTGCTGCTGCTGCTTCGGCAGCTGGCGCAGAGACTGAACGGAATGCAGACATAGATGCGGCTGCCACAGAGCCGCCCATGTCGGAGCAAGCTGCCACTGACAAGTTTCGCAGCTTTGTGCTGCGCGGCAACGTCGAGGAGGCGCTGCAATGGGCCACCGATCACAATCTGTGGACTCATGCCTTTTTCTTGGCCCTCTATGAGGATCGCTATGCCCTGACAGATGTGGCACAAAAGTTTCTCAGCCGCGCCATCAAGGCGAACGATCCGCTGCAGACGCTCTATCAAATGAAGAGCTGTCATACGCCCGCCTGCGTTAGCCAGCTGCGCGATGAGCAATGGGGCGACTGGCGTTCCCATCTCTCCATTCTGGTCACCAATAAGTCGCGTCAGCCTGAATACGATCGCAGCTCGGTGGTTGCATTGGGCGATACGCTCTTTCAACGCGGCGACATCTATGCGGCACACTTTTGCTATCTAGTTGCGCAGGAGGAGTTCGGACGCTACGATAGCGGTGCCACGGAACTAAGCACGCTGACGGCCAATGTGCCCAGGTGAGCAGAGAGTAGGAGTAGTGAGCAATCAGAGGAAGTCGATGTCAGTTTAACTTAGTGACAACTATGAAGGCAATAGTTATAGAGTAGCTTATTCATCTCAAATCGATAATTGTCGATTATCCTAATCAAGTTAGAAGTTTATATAACTTCTGTCTATCTCCTGCACACACACATCGATAAATATCGATTGACGAACTATGATCAGCTTGTAGTTATAGAGCAATCTCTTTCATCACTCATCTCATTATATGTCTTCCTTTGCAGGCTCATCTTGCTGGGCGCCTCGCACTACAAGCCGTTCAATGAATTTGCCAGCAACGAGGCGATTATCATGACAGAGATTTATGAATACGCACGTTCGCTGTTCGATAACAAGTTTAGCATTGTGAACTTCCAGCATTACAAATTCCTGTTGGCCACACGCATTCTGGATTATGGGCAACATTTCCGTTGCACCAACTATCTGGAGCAGATAGCGAATCACATTGAACTCAAGCCGGATAGCTATGATGCGGACTTTATTAAACGCGTAAGCTCTACATGCATATATATATCAATATATATATAGTAATATCTGTTGTACTTCTTTAGGTTTGCGGTCTGGCGGAACGTTTGCGCTATTATGATCCCATACTGATCAATCGCGTGTCCTTTGCTAGTCCAACGAATGCAACAAATGGCGGTCAGGCGGCGCCACAAGTCGGTGCACCGGAGGAAAAAGAATGGTTGCGTCAGCTGCGCTCGCTGGCCGATCAGGTGAGTTGTTGCAGTTGTTCCATAATAGGAGGCGTTTGTTAACTGATACTGATTCCCTTGCAGCAGCCACAAGGGCAACAACATGTGCAGCAACATCACCAGCAACAGCAAGCGGACATTGATCAGCAATTCGTAGATTTGAATAAGCAAATGCGCGAGCTAAACATGCAATATGAGGACACCATGCAACGCGAGCAGGAGGCGCAGCAGACGCATCATGAGCAACTGCAACAACAGCCGGAATACTATGAGCAGTCCACTACAGTGCAATCGAGTCATGAGCAAACGCTCAGCAATAGCTATGCGCCGCCATTGTACTACGATCCGAATGCAGCACAACACAAGCAGCAACAGCAGCAGCAGCAGCAGCAGCAGCAGCAACAGCAACAGCAACAGCAGCAGCAACAACAACTGTATGATCCCTCACAGCAACAGTTACAGCCGGGCGCTGTTTATGGGCACATTGAAACAGCCACTGAAGCATATGGCAGCCACAATACGCCGACCTATGATGCACAACCAGCAGCAACACCTGGCTACGATTATTGGCCCGGCGATGGACAGCAGCCGTTTGGCGAAGAGGTAGGTGCAGAAGCAACCGCAGTAGCAGTAGCAGCAGCAGCAGCAGCAGCGGCGGCAACAGTTGCGTCGCAGTTTTAGTTCAAACTTTGCCCAACTATTTTCTTCTTGGTTTTACAATTTTGTGCATTTTATATAATTATACATATTTATTTAGATTTGACTCGGTGTGTTGTAGTTTGCATTAAGTTTATGATTTGTTTTGTGTAGTTTTATTTTGGAAATTGTTCATAATTTTGTTAAGAGAGCGACAATTGTAAAGTGCGCTGCATGCAATATTCAATCAGCAATCTGTTGCTAATGTTTTTAATCACACACACACACACACACACGCATAAACACTTGGAATGCAGCTGGCGCATATGGAGAGCAACAACCAAATTGCTGACGACAGCAACAACATGGCTAGTAGCAATCATCTAGACACTAGCAACAATATTGTAACAGCAATAGCAGCTGAAACTATAGCTGAAGCTGATGCTGATGCTGAATATGAAACTGAAGCTGAAGCGGAAGCTGACGCTGAAGCTGAAGCTGAAGCTGATGTGGAGCAAGCACAACAGCAACAATTGCAACTGCCGGAGCCAAGTGCTTACAGCAGCAGCAGCAATATGACCCATAGCAACAATCGCTTTAAACACAATGCCTTAAAGCTGCACGCTGCTGGCAATGGCAAGCAAATGCATTGCGCCAGTCATGATCACCAGGACAAGAGCAAACAATTCTCACGCAAATTGCAATTTGGCAACAGCAGCAGCAACAACAACAACAATATTGCGGAAACGATAGCAACAACAACGAAGCCATTTAATTTGAATGATGTAAGTAGCATTATAGCCATAAATAAACATCATAATGCTACCAGCAACAGCAGCAGCAGCAACAGCAACAATTATGCAACAGCAACAAGCAACGCCACATTAACAACAATTGCTAGTCGCGTGAATAGTTTTAAAAATTGCAACAATTTGATAAATGTTGTGCCCAAAACATTAACCACGCCCACGCGCTTCATACCAGCCAAGCCGGTGTTAGCCAAGCCAGCAGCCGTCAGCCTAGCCACAACAACGACAACAGCAACAACAACAGCAGCAACAGCAACAACAGCAGCAGCAGCAGCGATAGCAGCAACAGGCGGTGTTAAGCGCGTCAATTTTGATTTGCCCACGACTATTGATGAGGTAGCAGAGCAAGACTGCGATATCGATAACGATAACGATAAAAGCAAGAGCTACAGCTTAGCGCTGACAAAACACAACAATTACAGCCTAAGCAAAAGCAGCAGCAGCAGCAGCAGCAGCAGCAGCAACAAAAGCAAATCGCATATTGTATTTAATGGTACCTATCCAATCGATATGCCATTGGGCGCTGCTCAACAGCAGCTGCAGCAGCAGCGTAACAGTTATGATGCTGAGGCGAATACTGATCGCAGTGAGATGATGCGTTATCGATATATGATGCATGATTATGTTATTAATGAGGATGCCGAGGGTGAGGAGCTGGCCGAGGATGACTATGATGATGAGGACAACGACGACGACGATGATGATGATGATGATGATGATGATGATGAATATGATGTATATGATGAATATGATGATTATTATGTGCTGCAACGCAACAGTGATTTTCTCAGCAAATTAGGCATCATAAAGCGACGGCATCGGCAGCAGCAACAGCAACAGCAGCAGCAGCAGCAGCAGCAGCGGCAACCTCATCTGCGACACCCAGCAACAAAAGCAACAACAGCAAAAGCAGCTCTGGTCGCTGCAACTCCTCAAAATGTTTGGTCAATGCAGGAGCTAATTGCCAATCCGGCTATACCAATAAACTATAAGAAAATGTGCACCGAAGTGGAGCAGAGCTTAAGCAAATTCGAGGCGTTTTTGGATGCTAAAAAGCAAGCAGGAACAACAACAATTGCAACGGCAAAAGCAACAACAAGAATGGGCGTGGTGCGCACGTTCGACATTGATGCACCCACAGATGATGGCAATGGCGGCGCCGGCTTGGCTCTTAGCACTAAGAAACAGTTATAAATCGAAATATGTAAAAGCAGCACGCGCAGCGTTGCCAGACTATAAAAACGAAAAGGGAATAAAATACGCTGCGCGCGTCGTTTAATTTCATCTCGTGACAGCTTTTCCTATTCACACTCTTTCTCTCTCTCTCTCTCTCTCTCTCTCTATGTCACTCTGTCTCTATCGCTCGCGTTTTAAGTACCTGCGCGCTATTCAGAATCAAATACATATGTACCATTGTTAACTGTAAAGAAAGGCACTCTGTGATTTCATATGCAAACAACAAATAATGTTTAAGCAATATATTATACAAATATATACAAAAACCAAACAAAAAAAAATTGTAAGCTTAAGCTATATAAATATTTAATTGCAATTTGATGAGCGCCTGGTTTAAGTTTCTATTTTTGACTGCGCCAGTTGAATAACTAAAATCTCATTATATGTATTTCACTAACTAGACATACCATCTATCTATCAATCTATCTATATATGTATATGTATATATATATTATTATTATATATATTTATGTATGTGTGTTTAATGCACTTTAACTAATTTCTTTGCTTTTCGTTTGCCAAATAACCGAAACTAATCAACTACTGCCATTTCTCCAAACTCCCACCAAATCCAAACAAACTTGAAAACTTTTCATGTCTGCCAAAAAAATGAAAACAACAAACAAACAAACGAACACATTTTCAAAAATCAAATCAACGACAAATTGTCAAACATCAACAACAACCACCACAATACTCGATAAACAGCAACATCAGCAAAGGCTACCCACAATTTCGATGCCAAAATCAAAGAATTACGATGACGACGATGGAGCTGTTACGGCCGGAAGTTCCACGGCCGGCAACGCAACAGCAACGACAAACAAACAACAGCAGCAACTGCAACAGCAACAAGCCGGAGCTGGTGGCTTGCCAGGGTAAGGAATACATTGCACATAACTGTCACATAAACATAATCCTAATCCTCTCCATGCCTTACAGTGGGCAGGGCAATCAGAATGCCGGCTGGTTTGGTGGGTTGTGGAACAAGTTCTCGCTGAAGCCGAAAAATCAAATGATTTTGCCGGATGACAAGAATCCCACAATTGTTTGGGACAAGGAGCGCAAATGCTGGACAAACACTGAGGGCAATGCCGATGAGACGGAATCGTTTAAGCCGCCACCAAAGATGAGCGACATGGGCGCAACACCGGGAGCAACACTCACTACATTTGGCAACGTGCCAGCGCCAGTTGCGGCGCCAAATCTATTGCCACAGCAGCCCATGGCGCCACAGGAGCTGCCCAACAATGCGAATGTCTATGACAATCAAGTGGACTACGATTATGGAGCGGGCTATCAGGAGACAATGTATGCGGGAGCACCAGCAGCAGCTGAAATACCAGCGCCAGCTGCATCACCATCACATGGTCTAGCTACAGCACCCGTTCCAGGAGCACCAGCGGCAGCCGCAGCGGCAACGGTGCCTGGTGGCACGCAGCCAAAGCTGCAATCGAACATGTTCAAAATTAAGCGCAATCGCAGTAGGTTATGCAGCTAGCCAATGTTTTTGCCCATATTGATGAATTTGATTTGTTTCTTGCAGCGCTTAAGAACTCCTATGTTGATGTATTCAATCCATCGGGTGCGCCCATCTCAGCAGCGCCACAGAATGTGCTGGCTCCAGCAATGGCGCCGGTTGCCGTGCCTCAAGGTGGTTTCTTTGTGCCTGGCGCAATGCCAATGCAACAACAACATCAACAACAACAGGCACAGCAGCAATAGCAATAGCAGTACTTGGAGTAGCGAATGAAAATGTTGTTAACAAACAATATAATATAATATAATATAATATAATATAATATAATATAATATTATGTTATATAGAAATTCCCAAGTAATACGTAAACAACACAAGAGCTGAACAACAACAACAACAACAACGACACACAAGCCACAACGACAACAACAATAATACTTAATTTTTTTTTTTTAATAACTTTCTGCATGCTGTTGCCGGAAAGGATAGACAGATAAAATACGAGACTAAAATATAAATTGTCAGCTTCTCTGCGTGTGTTTCCATTGTTTACTCCATAATTTTCGTATTTCATTTTCTTCCTCTATTTGTCGTTTACAAGAGCAAAGCAAAAAAAAAAATTGTGTAATTGTATAAATGTGTGCGTTTAGCGAAATTGATATCAAATTTATGTACGATTAGCAAATTATATATATATATAAATGTAAATTTTTATTTCCTTCCCCCACTTTGTGTAAACGATTGTATTGAACGATTCAGTCACACCCCCTCCCCACCCACGCAAAATCGTTTGTTTAACTAAATATATATATATATAAAATTACATAAATTAATTAATTAACTTTTTTTCTCTCTCGTCTGTTTGCATCGTTTTAAGTTGTACGATTCTTGAATTAGTTTCATTTACGTTGATAGAAAGAGCAAGAGCATGTTCGTATTTGTTGCAAGAAAGAGAAAGAGAATGAAAAGAGAAAAAAAAGAGTTACGAAATGTTTCAAAATATATTTATAATTATAAGCAAAAGATTATTGAAAGCAAAAAAAGTAATAATAAAAAACAATTGTTCTACGTTGCGCTCTAATTCAATGAATATATATATATATATATATATATATATATATATATATATTGATATACATATATCTATATACATATTTATCAAATATTCCAATTGCTTCAATGTTTTTTTTTTTTTTTGTATGCAAGAAAAACAATGTTAATTTTTGTTTGTTACTTCTTGTCTTTATGTGTTAATTATTATTTTTTTATGTAAAATCAGAATTTATTTAATTCTTAGTTAACTACAAAAACAAAAAAAAAAACAAACAAACTGGTGCAGGCAAAATAAAAGAAATCGATATAAAATATACAAATACAAAATGAAATTTATAACTTATATATATAAATTGAAATATATATATTTCTGAATATTGTGCACTTATGTATTATGTACAAAAGTAACTAATTGGTATGTCGTATATATGATGCTACAATTAGAAATATTGCATTATGCAAATCCGAATTGTAAACAAAGAGCTCGCATATGATTATGCCTAAACAAATATATATATATACTTATATATGATATTTATATATATATATGTGTATAGGCAGAGCTAAAATTGACATTTTCGCCCGATCACAATTCTTATCATTTAATTAGCCTATAAAAAAATTTAAAATAAACAAAATCAATAAATTCATAAACAAATTTGAAATTATTTTTTTTGCCATTTAAAGTGAGAGTGAATGTGCGGAAAAGAGAGGCCAATAGTTGAGATAGATTAGGCAAAAAACAATAGTTTTCCGCTCGTTCACATTTTGAATTGTCGGAACTAAGTTTGCACAGGGCTGCACAGCTGCTAGTTGTTTGAACAATTAAATCAGTTCACATTGCATATGTTCCAGCTCTAAGCATGGTATGCAGTCACTGTTAAACGACTTAAGGTTACGCAGCGTAGTTGCGTTACTTGTATTGATAACCATTAGCTCGTTTGTGATGTCAACCTGTTCGGCTTTTTCAGCATATTAACTGACTTCACCTACTATTAGTCAAGTATACACTTTTCAATATGCGGTTGATATTTACTATTTTTAATTTATACCAAGTAAATATAGTTTTCTTTCACATATATAAATCCTATTGTTTGCTCACTGCTGGCTGCTTAAGCAACTAGATCAGTTCGTCTTGCATTGGTTCCAGAACTAGCTCCGTGCACATTAAATGCAATCTTCATTTTCTGAGCTTTTGAGCTAACGGTTTTGAAAATTAAAGCTGTATTTACAATTTTATTTACACAAAACTTATATTTTATGTATGACAATATATTAAAGGAAATTCTCTTGTCACTGTTCACATTTTTTTTAGGTTAGTTTACAATATTTCTATCGATATTTAGTTTATAAATTTTGGCAAAATTTTTGTAAGTAGTTTTCATTCACAAAACTAAACTAAAATGTATGCTGTTTACTTATTCTTATTGTTTAATTGTCTGCATGTTCATTATGGTCAAGCAGCTCGTCGTCACTGCTACTACTGCTGCTGCTGCTGTCCTCTGGAGAGTTGTCAGCTGCTAAGCTATCGGCCAGGGCATAAATGTCCTTCAGTTCGGGCAGCTGCTTCGTTGCCTTTTCTGCCTCTGCCTCAGCCTCACTTTCACTTTCATTCTCATTCTCAATCTCAGCCTCGGCCTTGGGGCGCTTCGCGGCCGTTGGCTGCGGCTCAGACTCAGGCAGTTCCACTTCCTCATCTGCAAATAACAAAAATTATAGTAATTCATATAGAATGAACACAGTCTAGCACTTACCGCTGTCTATCAGATCAAGGCCTGCAGGCGGACGCTCCTCGTAGCTGATGTATATGGCAGGATATTCGACAATTGTTTTGCCCGCCAGATTCGAGCGGAGGCTTTCATAGGCTTCGAGTCGGTAACAGCGTTGGCCACTCCGCTTGACGCCCTCCGCACGCAGCCAAAGGGTAAGGTCTTCAATGCCGGCGGTCTGATGATGATGCAACACTTTGCGGTGCTTGCTGGCCAAGTCCTGCTGTAGATCCAGATATTTCTGCAGCAGTTGCTCGAGTGTTTGCTGTTCATTGCAGCGTTTTTCCACGAAGCGTGTCGGCGTGTCGCTATCCATGTGAACAAACAGCCATTCCACTTGCCAGTAGATGCAGCCCTGCTTCCAATTCAGAAATGTGGTGTTCTCCTTGTGCCGACTGAAGTTGGCCAGCAGAAATTGCAGGCGGGTGCCGCGTTCTGAGGCTGCCGCGCGCAGCCTGTACTGGGGCATTGGCAGCATGCGCTGCTGTTGCGTATAGCGCTTGCTGGGGTCCTTCTTGCGGTGCTCGGCATAGCGGGTGCACTCCTCGAGGAAGCAGTAGTCGCTCATGAACTCACGCTCGGTCATCTCGCTGATGGGCATGAATTTGGTGCGGTCTCGTTTGCCGTCGCATTCCAGCTCCCGCTTGTGGATCTGTACACAGGCGAGGCAGCACGTTTTTACCTCGCATTTGGGGCAGGCGTAGCGCGCCGGTTGTTTGGCGCAGACCTCACAGTTGCCCAGACGCGACGTACGACTGTGTGTGTGTTTGTTTGGTTGTGTGAACAGTGCTGAAATTAGTGAAATTATATTTAATTTAATATTTTTTGGCACTTACCTGGCAGCTGGTACATCAGTTGTTTCCGTCATGCTAGTTTATTATTGTTTACACGTGTGCGCGCACACACACACACACACACACACACACAAGTAACACGTACACAGACGCACACACCAGTAAACGTAAACACAGCAATTATTCGCACAGCAATCGCAATTCGCAGTTTTTTGCCATTCACACGTGCAGCGTGTTGTGAAGTGAAGAAACGCGGTTTCCCTTTCGACTATTAAATAAACAAATTCTAAATGTTTAAAATTTGCGAAAGAAAAACTGGCAGCCTATGATGGGTCCCAAATGCCACTTGTGACACGGTTTAAGTGACGGGCACTTAGCACGTTACAATTGTTATTATAAAAAGATGTAAATACAACAAATGCCGTAAATGCGCGAGTGTGTGTTATGTGTCTGGCTGTGTGTATGTGTGTGTGTGTCTGGCGATGTTGCCACCTAACATTTGATGTTATCGATAGTGTCGATATTAAGTAAGCGATATATATCCACTTGTTGCGGAATTGCGCTTTATCTAAAAATCAGTTATATTTGAATTTGATTTGATTTTGCATGTTCGAAATGAATGAATAAAATATGTCTATATACATACATTCACATTTATGTGGTAATGTGTGTCATCATTACATGCTCGATTAATAAAGCAGATTGATCTTATCTAATCGTCTGTTGGTCGCACACGTATTCACATTGTTTATATTAGAAATTTGTCAATTCATTTATTTCATTATTTTATCAGTTGTACATTTCGCGCAAAGCACAAAAGAGACGCACTGAGCGCGATAGAGAGCGATAGAGAAAGAGAGTAAGCGTTCAAATTAATAGAATGCTATTTCGAAAGCACCTGCAATCAGTACGAGAAATAACGACGATCTGCCTGGATGTGAAATTATTAAATCGCACCGGACGGATGAACAATACGATCAAGTTACGCAAATTGGCTACAAAACCGACCATATTGAATGCACTGCAGAGGTCAGCGGCTGGCATTAATGGCTGCTCCCAGGCGCAGCCAAATCAGATGAAACTCACATTCAGCGAGCTCGTCTTCTCGTATCCTCATACTACGCCCAGCGAACAGGATGCTCGCGAGGAAGAGGAATACAATGTAAAATAACTTGTCTTATTTTTGTTTACTTTTATTATTATTATTATTATTATTGTTGTTGCTATTGTTGCTGACTCTGTAGGCGGACATTGAGCAGCTAAAAAATCTGCAATCGAATCGAGAAAGTATTCAGAATTCGATCGCCAGTCGCTGCGATACTCTGGCCATAACATTAAAGTATCTGGAGCGCAGTGGCCTCAGTTTGGAGGATGTGGAAAAACTGTCCGTTATTCATGTAGCTGGCACCAAGGGCAAGGTACGTAGCAAACGTCAACTTCATTCCCTCCACCTCATGTCACACTCACACACACACTCTCTCTCCCTCTCTCCCTGTTCAATAAACAGTTGGAAATTAGCACTCAGTGCCAAAACAATAACGAAAACAAAAGTCAATTTAGTCTCATGTCTGTTTGCAGCTAAAAAAATAAAAAAAAAAAAAATATTTATATATATATATATAGAAGGAAATTAGCTTAAACTATTTGAAGACTTTGCATTTATTTTTTTGACCATAAGATTAGATACGGCAAAATTTTCATTAACTTAACTATCTATTGATGAACTTTAAGCGTTTAACACCTTTGAATTGATTTAAAAGCCAAGAGGAATTCGTTTAAATATTTTTATTCTTTTTTATTTATCGCAATTTAAAATAATAAAAACTCAACAATTTATATTTGTTATTTTATGTGCTCAAATATTTTGAATACTACTAATTACTTTATTCTTTTATTTTTTATTGTTATTTTTTAATTTGAATTTTTATTTTTAATTGATTTATTAATATTTTTCTGAAATATATACTTATTATGGGATTTATTCTTATCGAAGTATTTTATTTATATTTAAATGTATATTTTGTATTTCTTATATAGATTTTATTTCATATAACAAATAATAAATATATTTATATATTTAAAACCGGTTTAGATAAATATGAAATATATTTTTTTATTTTTTATTGTTTTTATTATTTTAATAATTAATTAATTATTTATTAATTACAAGATTAAAAATTTTTTTATATGTTATTATTATTATTATTATTATTATTATTATTAGTAGTAATATATTTTTTATTTACTTTTGCAGTATATTTATTAATTAAAAGATTTTTAAAAATCTTTTTTTTGTTTATGTTTTCTTTTATATTTGTTTTCTTTTATTTTTTAAAATATATTTTTATTTCTTTAGTATTTGAAAAAAAATATTTGTTGCATTTATGTATTTTAAAAAATTATTTTAATTAAATATATATATGCATCATTGTTTGGATAAAGATATTTGTTTCTTTATTATTATTAGATTACAAAAATTATTAATAATATATATATATATATTTTTTTTTATATTTTTTTATATTAAATTTTGTTGTTTATTATTATTTATTTATGTATTTTTTTATATTAATATTGTATTTATATCGATGCAAACGCATAGTCGTATGTAAATATACTTTGTATTTTCTTAAGCATTGTATTTGTATTTTCTCGCAGTGAATGGGCATGGCTTGATTAACATGATCATTGACAACTGTGAACTGGCCACTGATAGCTGATAGCTGATAGCTGATAAGTGAGAAGTGATAATTGTGTGTTTCAATAGCGAATGCGCTCTGTGCTCGATTCGAGTTGAACTATTTTAGTTGATTTGTGATTTGATTTGATTCGAGTTGATTTTGACTAAATTTGTTATTTTTGATTCTGTTTAGGGCTCAACTTGTGCGCTGACCGAGTCGATATTGCGGCAATATGGTGCACGGACGGGTTTCTTTAGTTCGCCCCATTTGGTGTCCACCAATGAGCGCATACGTATCAATGGCGAGCCGCTGGCCAAGGCGAAGTTTACGCATTTCTTCAGGCTAGTCTACAATCGTCTGATGCTCGTTCGGGAGCATGATCGGGATATGCCGGCGTTCTTTATGTTCCTGACCATCGTTGGGTTTCATGTGTTCATCGCCGAGCGCGTCGATGTCGTTGTGCTGGAGGTGGGTATAGGAGGAGAACTTGACTGCACCAATATTTTACGCAATGTGCGCACGGTGGGCATCACATCTCTGGCCCTGGAGCATACCCATGTGCTGGGCAACACCATGAAGCAGATCGCCTGGCAGAAGGCGGGCATCATCAAGCCAGCCTCCCATGTCTTTACGCACGTGACGCAGCCAGAGTGCCTGCAGGTGATACGCTCTCGGGCAGCCAAAAAGAAGGCACTGCTCTTCGAGCTGCCCCACACCGAAGAGGTGTTCAAGCGCAACCACAGGTCCGACTACCTGAACAGCTGCAACGATTACGTCCGGCTCAATGGCTGTCTGGCCATAGCACTGTCCTACGACTGGCTGCGCCAGTCAACGGGTCAACTGCATCGCGACTATCCCCTCAACTGGCTGCAGCTCACCGACGAGGTGCTGCGCGGCGTCAAGCAGGCCAATTGGCCCGGCCGCTGCCAGCTGGTCGAGTACGAGAATATGCGCGTCCATCTAGACGGAGCCCACACACTGGAGAGCATACGCGTCTGCTGTGAATGGTATCTGAAGAGCACCAAATCCAGGTATGCTATATAGGCCTTAAGCAATGTGAGCGATGTATGACATAGATGCAAACCATATAGCGTGTGGCATGTACTATCTATATATCAATCTATCTACATATATCTATATATCTTTATATCTATCTATCTATATTTCTATATATCTTTATATCTATCTATCTCTATATCTATTTATATAATATTATATCATATTATTGTCTATTCAAACTATTCCTCCAGTAAATCTATATCTATATGCTATATCTATACTATATCATTTATTTGTACAATTTATCCCATATATGCCATCAATACCATCAGCGAGATCTATAATCGATCTACACATAGTTTATTATAGAGTTCATAATATATCTCATCTATACTATTCTTTCTATTGCTTTCTATTGCTACAACTACTATCCACTGTACTTAATATCTATATCATCTATTCTACTCAGACTATCCCTACTTTCTATATCATCTTATCTATACTATATCCATCAAGCCTATTTATCAATCATAATATCTATACCATATATATTAACTATAGTCCATCTATACTACTTTCTATACCATCTTTATTGTTCATATTATATTTATCCCATCCATATCATGTATTCCATTCATACTATATCCACTTTCTATACCATCTTTACTATTCTTACTATATTTATCCCCTTATTCGATCTATATATATACTATACCATCTAATTTATCTATGTACTTATATTATCTATTCTATCTATAATCCGTATATCATTATTATATACAGGTGCTATACCACATTTACTATCCATAATACATTTATCCAGCTATCCAATTTATACCATGTATCTATACTATCTATATATACTATATACATTTTCTATACTATATTTTCCATCCAACTTATCCTATTCATAAATATACCATCTATTTTATCTTCATCACCCATACTATCAATTCCATCTATATAATATCTAATGTCCATTTTATTCACACTTTATTTACTATCTATACCATCTATCTTTAGCGATCTATAATCATATTTTCCCCATTATAGTCGCAATCCAAGCATCTTGGTCTTCAATCGCACTGGTGAAACGGATACAAAGGCCTTGCTGGAGGTGCTGCAGCAGTCGTGCAGTTTCGATATGGTCTGTTTTGTGCCAAATTTGTCCAGGGCCAATTCCAATGATCCTAACCAGACGAGCGTCTGCTACAGCGATGAGGCACAACGGGAGCGAGCAAACCTGATCGCTACCACCTGGAAGCAGCTGTGCGAAGCCAATCAGCAGGTGAATCGTGGGCAAATGTATAATACGATCTGGGATGCGTTCGTTGAGATGCGCACACGTTATCCGGCCAATATTCAGCTGGATGTGCTTATCACGGGCTCCATTCACTTGCTGGGCGCTGCCATTCTGATGCTGGACGATTTCCATTTGGAGGCGAAGCCTACGAATGGCAACACCTGAGTCACAACACCTGCGTTGCACTGTAATTGAAAGCTATGTTTCTCTAGATTATAGACTAGATATTTAATCCGAGATCGTATGTATATCTTTTTTTTTTTATTGTACACATTTCTTTTCCATAGACTTGAAATACGAGTCTGTTTAGCTTAATGGCCAAATGATGCCTTTTAATTATTTCCTCAAATTGCGAATCGCGAATCTGTAAGTAATTGTAACTAGTAAGACCCAATCCCAGTTTTTCCCCGTAATGTAATTATATACTGTATATAGCTAACAAATATACGACATATATGAGAAATGTTTATGCGTCGCCGATCAGGTGTGCACATGAAGTCGAACAACTGTTCCACTTAAAAAAACTAAATAATATTTTAAAGCAATTTAATTAAAATAAATTTGATATGGCAACTCTTTTTCTTCAAATCTCATTCAATATCAAACCGTCGGCAATGTTCGTTTACATTAAACACGTTAAAAAAATATATTATATATAAATAAAACAGAAACACCGACGGCAAAGCGCATTTGTAATGCGGACGTTAATTTCACGACAGGCAACACTGGCTGAATGCGCGGCTAGCACCTGAGTGCGAGCTGCAGCAGGCTGTTCTGTTGCCAGTTGCCTGCGCCAGGGTTGTTTCGGCAATGCCCGTCGACCAATCAGCGACGGCGGCTGCTGTGACTGTGCGAGCGAGACAGCTAGCTGACTGTGTGCTCAATCGGTGCGCTGTGTGTTTGTAAAAACAAAATGGCTAACGCATAACGGAAGTAGGACTTGGCGTTGGGGGCAAGCGAGATGGCAGCATAGTTGACTGATTAAATCAAAGCTAAATGAGATGTTAACATGCCAGGCGAGTTGGCGAGTTGTGTGGGCGAAGGCGGCAGTCGGGGTCGGGATTGGTGGTTGGGCGGCTGCCATTGCCGACTTGTGGGCGCGCTGCGACTGCCGGCTGTGCACGCTAAACTGTGCCGTTTACAGCAACAAATCGTGTAATTCACTTTTTTCTAGTCGCTGTGTATCTGTATGTGTGTGTGTGTGTGTGTGTGTGTGTTTGTATTTGTGTGTGTGTGCGAGCCTTGCGCTGCGCTAAAAGGATTAATAAACGTTCGCATTTCAGTTGTTCATTTGACTTTGCGCTTAACGGTTCAGCTGCCAGCGTTGCCAGAAATTTAATTAAACTCAACTACATAAGCAACAAATATGCAGAGCATCAAATAAGTGAAAGCTGCTCAGCGCCTGCCGACGGAACTCTCTTTGAACAAAGCAAATCGCGTTCTATTTTTTTTTTTTTTGGTTTTTCAATATTTTCTTTAAAGTGTTGCATCGAATTAAACGTTGAAGGATCTCAAAAAGCGAAGCGCAATGTTAAACGCACTGCTTTGAATTAGCTTAAACAATTTTGCAATTTGTGTGTGTTTAGTTCAAAGTTCAAAGCCATCAAGATGCAAAGTTCAAAATCGTTTCTAATACGCGATCTACTCGGTGACCTAATCAATCGTCGACAAACCGATTCCGGTAAGCCGTAAATACAATTGAAACCTGAGACTTTCCATCTAGAAGTCGTTGCGATTATATCTCCTCTCCTTCTCTCGCTCTGACTGAAAGATAAATTGGCATAGTTTATTGAAATAGATTGAGATGCTTAGCTATATGTTATAATGCTATAATCTCTATACTATATTCTCTCTTTTTTATATGTACTATTTTCTATCTCAGTTTTCTTTCTTATATATTCTATTTCATAACTCCTATCTCCTTTATTATCACACACACACACATACATACACACAAGTTGAAAGCAATTAGCTACTAAATAGTTGTAATTGTTGAGCTAAACTTTATTTAATGTCATACATAATTAGAGGACAAATGCAAACAGAGAAACACACAAAGCGTAAGTCATATAAATGCGAGAGCACCTGCGGCTATTTGATACCCTGGCATACCCATATGCAAGGGCATATTGTTTGTAGATCACAGAAGTATATGTAAATGGAGAACGATATGAATCATCTGAGTTGAGAATGGCGATTACGAGAAGTGTCAATGAAATTCGCATTTTAGAAATATTTGTAAAGCATTTTTATCGGAAAATCTTTAGGCAGCTCTCAATGTCTCTCTTCTTCTGCTCTAGCTGTCTCTCTCTCTCTCTTTCTCTCTCACTTCTCTCTTACTCTGTCTCTTTTTGGGTTACCTTCTTTCCATCTCTTTCCCTTTCTTTTTTTAACTTTGATTCTCTCTCTTTCGGTCTGCATTTCTCTTACTCTTTCTCCATTTCTCTTTTTCAATGCCTTTCTTTCTATCTCTTTCAGTTTCTCTTTTATTCTTTCTCTCTCCTTTCATACTTTTCTCTTTTTCTTTCTTTCTTTCTCTCTCTCTCTCTCCCCTCTCTATCTCTTTCCACCTGTATCTCTTTCTCTTATTTTCAATATTTATTTTTCCTTCTCTATATATTTTTCGTTCTCTCTTTCTCTTTCTCTTCTACTAGCTTATCCCATTTCCTTAGCATACTTTTGTGCTGTTTGTAGGGTATTTGTTGGCCGTATACCCGTTATTTTTAGTCTTTTGTTTGGTGTTAAGCATTTGCATGGCATTATTTTCACATTCTTCTTCTTCTTCTTTTTCTTCTTTTTCATATTCTTCTCATTGTTGTTGTTGTTGTTGTTGACTGATTCCCGGGCTAAACAATCAAAGTTGTTGTACGTGACAAATTGCTCGAGCGCGAGTTACGAGCACAACGACAACAACAACAGCAACAAATTAAATTATTGCCTCGAGCAATTGTTGCTTCAACTGTATGCACACGCCTCACTGCACCACCCAACCCAACCCAACCCAACCCATCGCACTCACCCAACGCCTTAGCCCCGTAGCCCTGCGCCCTCTCAATTTTGTTGCTAAAAGTTTTGTTGTCGTTTCTAATTGTGGCGAGGTGTGAGATTTAAATGCCAGCGGCCAACTGCTCAGCGGTTTGACACAGAGAAGAATGTGTAGGTGGTTGGGTGGTGCATGTAAAGTGCCAGCTAATTGGCCGTCGCACAGCAGAGTAATGTGAGACAATTAAGAAATAGGCGAGTCATCAAGCTTAAGCTAAGGCACAGGCTGAGGCTGAGGCTGAGGCTGGGGGTGAGAGTAAGGCTCTCCCTAAGGCCCAGGCTAGAACCTAGTCCGACAAGGTGAATCTCCCGAACTACATGAATCCCATATGTCAATCTATTTCAAAGTGTGAAGCCTGAAAACCTAATCTTAGCTTTGGGTCTAGCTTTAGCTCTAGCTGAAGCTCAAGCTCAAGCTCTAGCTCTAACTCTAGCTGAAGCTTTAGCTCTAGCTCAAGCTCAAGCTCTAGCTCAAGCTTTAGCGCAAGCTCTAGCTGAAGCTCTAGCTCTAGCTCTAGGTCTAGCTCAAGCTCAAGCTCTAGCTCAAGCTTCAGCTTTACCTCTAGCTCTAGCAGAAGCTCTAGCTCTAGCTCCAGCATCGAGCCTGATGCCTTAAGTTAAATCCTAACTCTTAAACCTAAGCTCCAATCCAAACTCGAGTTTCTAACTTAGCCCCAAGCCTCAAGCAGAAGGCAATGCTAAAGCTGAAAACTATTTACAACTCTGAGCTGAAGCTCAAACTGGCACATGCTCAAATTTACATTTGAGCCTAGCCAATCTAAAGTCTAGACCCAGCCTAAGCTGAATGTGATATTGTTCTCCATTCAGCTTAGGCTGGCTCTTGACTATTGTCGAGCTCTAGCCAAAGCCCAACACCTAGTCTTAAACTCAAAAAATCCAACACAAGCCTCAAGAACAAGACTCCAACAGTTAAGCCCAATTACAAGGTCGGTACGGAAGATGAGAGCCAATTTCATGCCCAATTCCAGTTGAAGCGGCAAACTTTAGATGTAGCTTAAGCCTTAACCTAAGCCCAACTTATAGCCATAGCCAAACTCAAAGCCTCAGCTCAAGTCTAAGCTAAAGACAAAGTCATAGCTCATAGCCATATTGAAGCCTAAGTCAAAACTAAAGTTGAGGCTCAGCTACAAGATGATAAGCAAGCTCAAGCTGAAACCAAAGGCAAGTACCATTAGTATATAAGAATGTATGTAATAGGCAGAACTGGGCATGCTTAAAAAGCGTATTAGGCAAAGAATGTTTCTCCATCTCTCTCTCTCTCTCTCTCTCTCTCTCTCTGACTGTCTGTCCGTCTGAACACAGTGCTCAACAGTCGCGTTGGCCTAGCTCAGTTCTGTTCCTCTAGAGGATCCTAAAGCCTTCAGGCTTCAGGTTTAGGCGTGAGCTTGATGCTTAACCTTATCTATTTATTCCTTTGCCTCTACGCTAGTACAACCGCAGGGCTATACAAAGTACCTTCCTTAGTTCTCTTTGATCAAGATTGGTTTCAACTAAGTTCATATTAAGCTTCCACTATTTGTATTATAATTCATAAATGCAGTTAGAACTTTAATTACTAGATGTGTGTGTGTGTGTGTGTGTGTGTGTGAGGGAGTGTAGGATAAAGGATATCTGTGAGTCAAGCACTCAAATTTATCTGTGATGCAATTCTAGAGATAAAATTTGCTTTGCTTTAAGTTGACACGAAATCATTATTGTGTGGCTCGGAAAACTTGACTAAATATCTCTCTCTCTCTCTCTCTCTCTCTCTCTCTCTCTCTCTCTCTCTCTCTATCTCTCGCTTTTTTTTTACATATAACTGTATATATATATTTAGCTTGTTTCTCAGAGTTCAAGTACCCATTAAATGGCAATTGTGCCGCAAATTGATACGACGTGACTTTTTGATCGAAAATATAAAAAGAACTCACTTGAGACGAGCCACACACGCTGCTTCACACACACACACACACACACACACATATGTATATATATATATATACACGTGCATAATTGAATCATCATTCTATGCTCTCTTCCTTCTTCCCACTCCGTTTCCCACTCTTTCTTTCTATCTAAGTTGTTGTCGAAGTCAAAAAGCATTTGGGGTTAAAATATAAAAATAATTTCCGCAGCGCAAATATGATATATATTTGCTATATATATACATATTATATGTATATATGTGTATATATATGTATATATATATATATATATATATATATATATATATATATATCTAAATAAAAATCAAGTAGAATCCTTGCTGGGCACACGTGAACAGGCGCTGCTGCTGCCGCTCCTGCTGCTGCTGCTGCTCGCCTCCTGCTGGTGGTTGTTTTTTTTTTTTTTTGTGTTCTCCTTTCGTCTTTGACCGTAAATTCCAATAGGAAGGAAACAATTGAGCGTCTCGAGCAAACACGTGAATTTAATCAGGCAGTCCCGCAGCGCGACTGACATTGGATATATATATATATATATATATATATATATATATATATATATATATATATAGAGAGAGAGAGAGAGAGAGAGAGAATAAATCTATATAAGGATATGCACAACGGATATAAATAACATCTTGATTGAGTCAATGGGCACAAATTCCGTTCGTTCCTATTCCTCTTCACTTGTCTTGTCTTTTATTTTAATGGACACGAACGAACGCCCACTTAATGCCACGCCCTCCCCTTGACTCGCAGCTGGCGTTGTCTTTGCGTCCTGTGGTCGCAGCTGGATGGTAATGAGTCCAGTCATCGGTTATCCACGGCCTGGCCAAAAGTGCCTGCACGCGCTCATCTTGCAAAAGCGTGGAAACTCCTAAACCTCTCAGCCTCACAGTCAGCATCAGCATCATCCACATCAGCATCAGCATCAGCATCCGCATCAGCATCAGCATCAGCATCATTGTCAGCATCTCTTTGCTCAATCTCTTAGCCTCTCCAGCCTCTTGGACTCTTGGCCTCTTAGCGCAGAGAACGCATTAACGCCACGCTGCGCTTAAAAGCATGCTACGTTCTATTTATAGATTGCTTGATCTCGTGTGTTGAGTTTTGAGAATGAGAATAATCTGATACATGATAATGTTGGAGAGACAGAGAGAGAGAAAGAGGTAGAATGGGAGTATATAAGATAATTAGAGAGAAAGGAAAAGGCGCAGAAGTAGAGAGAGAGAGAGAGAGAGAGAGAGAGAGAGAGAGTAAGATGAGATAGGTAGAGAAAGAAAGAGGCAAATAGACAGACAGAGAGAGAGAAAGAGAGAGAGAGAGAGGGAAAGAGAGAGAAAGAGAGAGAGAGAGTAGAAAGTGAGACAGGAAAAGTAAGTAAGAGACAAGAAGAGATGTGAGCTGACAGGGATATAGGAAGAAAATGATGCCGAGAGTGAGAGACAGAGAGAGAGGGATAGAGGAACAGAGAGAAAGACAGAAAGAGACAGCTAGAGAGAGAGAGATAAAGAAGCAGCGAGTGATTTAAAGAAAGACAGGAAGAGAGAGAGAGAGAGAGAGAGAGAGAGAGAGAGAGGAGAGAGAGAGAGAGGAGAGAGAAAGAGAAAGATAAAGAGAATGAGATAGGGAGACAGAGATAGAGAGAGATTGATTTTCTCTTCTTATAAGAAGCTTTATTCTTTTAATTAATTCTTTTGCAATCGAAGTAAACTCTTCTTCTTCTTCTTCTTACGAACTCTCATTGATAGAACTGGAATTGTCAAACGATGATTCGGACATCGATATTGAGGATCGCTCGACACCTGACTCGACGGCTCACGGGTGCCAGCAGGAGCTGCTGTTGTCGCATCACTACAACCACAATGAGGAGTCGAGCGTGGGTTCCTGCGGCACGGTTACACCCGGACCGGGCTCTGGTTCTGGCGCCGGCTTAAGCGCTGCTGCTGCTGCGGCGGGCATGGCGGCAGGTCTGTTGGCTGCCGCTGCAGTGGGCGGCGGTTCAGGTGCCACAGGCGGCGGTTCAGGTGCAGAGAATGGCTGCTCGGCGGGCGGCAATGCGATGGGCGGCGGCAGTTATGCCGAGCACAAGCTGCAGCTGAGCAAGAGCGGACGCAAGCCACGCCGTCGACGCACAGCGTTCACGCACGCGCAGCTGGCGTATTTAGAGCGCAAGTTTCGCTGTCAGAAGTATTTGAGCGTCGCCGATCGCAGCGATGTGGCCGAGACGCTGAGCTTGTCAGAGACGCAGGTGAAGACCTGGTACCAAAATCGACGGTAAGTTGCAGAGATCGATGAGTTGATCAAACTTTACATTCATTTTTTAAATATTTTCTTATTTGAAGTTTAATTTGCATTTGATATTTTCCTTCATTTGCTTTGCATTTTTTACTTGCCCTCATAAGTAGACTACATTTTCTTTAACTCAAGCAAGCACTCGTCTATCTGTCTCGCTCGCACTCGCTTGCTAGTGATGGACAGCTTATTGCTATATGACTAATATAAACCTCTCTCTCCCTCTCTCTCTCTCTCTCTCTCTCTCTCTCTTTCTCGTTGTATTGACAGCACTAAGTGGAAGCGACAGAATCAGTTGCGCTTGGAGCAGCTGCGCCACCAGGCCACCTTGGAGAAGGACTTTGTGGTGCAGGAGAATGGCGGCAGCAATGCGCTCGGCTGCTGTCCCAGCGGCCTGTCCAGCTCGTTCAGTGCCGCCGCCGCTGCTGCTGCCGCCGCTGCCGCTGGCAATCCGTGCAACTTTTTGACCTCGGCCGCCGCGGCTGCCATATTCCGCAACGTGAGCTACGTGCACGGCTGTCCCATGTAGAAGCCCGAAAACAATTACCAATACAAACTCCAATCAGAATCCAACCAAATTCCACGCTTGCCTATGTAAATATGATGATGATGATGATGATAATGATGATGATGAGGATGAGGATGATGTTTGTGTTTTTTTTTTGTGCAATATGAATCTTGATTTCCAACTTGATGTCTACTTCAATGCGTAATCGAACTATCGATCTATAGCATTTATCGATAAGTCTATACAAATATCCCAATTCCCCTCTTGTCTGCTCTAATCAGTAAACCCTAGGCTTAGTTAAATTAACTGTAATATATACTCGCACACACACACACACACATACAAATTCAACTCGTATGTAACGGTAATAACAAATTGTGAACTTTGTGCACTCGATAAACGATAACTTTTTTTTTTTGTGAAAAAAAATAAAATAAAAATTAAATTGCATATTTGAAGAAAACAAAAAAAAAATACTAAAAGAATAATGTTCGTTATGAAAATATTTAACTTTGCTTTTCTATTGGGTACAAAACGTGGGCAATGATCAACGAGGTCGGTTCGAAAAGTAATACGAAATCGAATGCGTATTTGATTACGTATATGAATTAAATTTCCTTATTACGTTTACCCTTTCAGAGACTTTCTGTAAAAGCTTAGAATAGTACGAAATTACGTTTCTACTTCCCAAGAGCTAAAGGTGAACGAATTAAAGGGACGACCACCTTAAAAAGATTATTATTACTATTAATATCTGGATATGGATAATTTTGAAGATCACAATATTACATACATTCATATATAAAATAATCATTTTGAGAGACTGAACAAAAAAATTCTTATATTTTCTAAATATCTAGATCTCCTTTTGAATAGATCTCGTATACAGTTTTTGGCATGGGTTGTTTGATTCTATGCAAAGATAATTTCGATGCTATAAGCAAAGTTTGGACTTCATATAATCTAGATTAATTGTAAAGCATTCTATGATATCTGTGCATATGCTAAAATCGACATAGTTAAGATTTAACCTAATCAGAAGAGGAATCTTTAAATATAGAGATCACATAGAAACATTACATAAAGATATTATATTGAGATAAATATAGGATGATTTAAAAGACATTTACTTGAATGTACTAAAATTTAAACATATACAAAGTATATTATAATATAATATCATAAATATATTAAATGTATAATATTATTAGCAATAAACTATTACTAAATCAGCTCATACGCGAGAGCAATAGCCCCCGATTTGAAGTTCCATCAAGAGAAAAAGAATTATCGATAACAAGTTTAGATATTTCTTTATATGTAGTCATTTACCGTTTCATTTTTTCTCTCTCTCTCTCTCTCTCTCTCTCTCTCTCGCTCTCTTTATTTGCTTCATGTGGCAACTGCAAGTAAACGTTGTAAGCTGCATTTCCGATTGTGCAGAGCATTGAGTCTCATGCTTAAAAATCAACTTGAGCGAATGATACAAAACGATATCAATTTGTCGCTATATAGTAGTAAATGGCATGCTATGTGCATGCAGTCAATACATATGCAGCGAATATATGTGTGTGTGTGTGTGTGCGTGTGTGGGTGTAGAGGGCATGTAAAAGTTAGATTGAACTGAATGGGGCGGGTGGCATGGCAGCCAACCGGAAAACAAGCAACAACACTGCATGCAATTAAAACGGGCCGCAAAACGGGCTTGCGCATATGGCAAATGCTGTAGCTAGAGCGAGACAGCAGTAGTGACAGCAGCATACACTGACTGTGGCGGCTGGGCTGCCTTGAGCAGCGACGTCGCGTCGCAGTCAACTTTTGTGGTTAGATTTTCATGCACATTTAGCTCGCGATGATGTTGGGGGGGCCAGAGCACAAAAAGGACGAGAAATGTTTAGCCACAAATTGAATCTGCGGCGAGTCAGTTAACAAGCAGCGTCCAGACCACAGTGAGTGCGAGCGAGATGCACTGTCATATGCAAGCGATGGCAGGAACTAGGCGAGTGCCATGAGTGAGGGAAAGAGTGAGCGAGAGAGCAAGAGAGGAGTGTAGAGTGGGGAGAGTAAGCTAGGCAGTAGTCATAGTTCGAGTGGCCGCCGCAACGGAAGCAGCGCAGCAGCAGCACAGAACGCTAATTAAAAAGACACTTGAACTGGATGCGACGTTGGCGGCGACGGCGACGGCGACTGCAATGGCAATGGCGAAAAAAAAAAAAAAAACAAACTAAAAAGTGAAAAGAAGAAGTGAGAGAGAAACAAGTTAACTTTGCCGTTGTAGCGTTGTAGCTGCATTACAGTTATCCATGAAATTGTCTATGAAATGTGAATGTAATTAAATGAATAAAATGCGAGCAGACTTCAACCGCTTCGTCCCCCCGCTCCCCGTTCCCCGCCACCCCAACATCCGCTCTCTGCATTCATGTTACGTTTGCCTTTGCGAATTTTATTTTTGTTTGCGGTTCATTTGCGCAGCCATTGAAAACTCAATTGCATTTTTTAATTGGTACATTTTATGTCTGCCATCCTTTGAGTGGCAAAGGAACTCGGAGCAGTGGCAGCCACTTTGATTTGTATTTATTTAATGAGTTATTAATTGCATTAAGCTTTGATTACAATTCCACAAATGCAGACCCAATTCAAAAACTATGGCTCAAAAGAGCGCACCAGATTGAATCTGACATGATCAAAGGCCATACAAAAGCGGCCCATGTCCAAAAAGTTGCCATTTTTCGTACTACATACATACATGCACACACATATACATATATGTATATATGTATGTATGTTTGTGTTTGTATATGCAAGATAGCACACTTCTCACTGCTATGACACTTCGTCTGCTTCAAGCTGCTGCTGCTGCTGCTTGATCTGTTACTTAGCTTGACAAAAGCTGACTGATATGATACTCGCGCCGTGCTTCAATTTATGCAATTTGAAAACTCTTTAAATCTATTTTAAATACATTTTTCAAAAGAATGATGCACGTTTCATAATAAATTTCTGCTTTTGCATATGCGAGGAGTGTTTTACTTTAATGAAAATTAAATAAAGACAGCAATAAATTTGTAAATTAATGTTATAAATGTCATTTTTATGAGAAATATAAATATATATTTAAGCACTAATTGTCTATTCCATTGAAAAACTTAATTGACAGCTGCCAGCCAAAACAACTTTTCAGGTGTTTAAAAATGAATTGTCAGCCCTCAATGAGTTTACTTGTTTTCTTTTTACACCTGAGCAATTTAACGATAAATGCAACACACACAATTAAAGCCTTGTTGGTGACATCAACAACAACAACAACAACAACAACAACCACAACAGCTGCAACCACCAAGAGCATCAACATAAAGACAAGTGTTCAACACGCCCCGCGGCACAAACACAATTTGCAACATTTTTCCAAACGGATAATGACAAACATTTTAATCACAAAATGAAACCGAATCTCGTATCCCATATCCCGTATCCTGAATCCTGCTGAATCCTGAATCCGCAAAATCCACCACCAAAACGAGCAAGCAAACGGAGCAGGACAGCAAGAGCAGCGCAGTGCCACCAACCACAGCACCACAGCACCACAGCGAAAGGTCCTGCAGACCAAACACCACTCGATGTCGCAAGTCAAGTGCCTTGCCTTTTCTTCTTCTTCCTCTTCTGCTTCTTCTTTATATTATTGTTGTTGTTGCTATTGCTGCAGTGATATGACATAATCTGTAGCATTAAGAACGTAATTGAAGTGCGATAAAGAAATGGAAATTTTACTTAAAAGAAGTCATCGTAAAAGCATATGAAATAGAATATAATTTAAGAATTAGTTCAGGTATGAAGAGATAGAGAGAGAGAGAGATAGAGAGAGAGAGAGAGAGAGAGAGTGAGGGGAGATAAAGGAAAGAGTTCAAGAAAGGAGAAAGAGAATATATAGGTTGGCTAATATTATGGATAGATGTTGCAAAGCTACAAAAGTAAGACTGGAGTTCAAATAGATTCTAGGCTTCTGAACAGCTGTATGGAAAAGATTATGATTATATTACTAATGCTAATGCTAATGCTTATGCTAATGCTAATGCTAATGCTAATTCTAATGTTAATTCTAAAAGATTATGATTATAATACTAATGATAATGATAATGCTAATGCTAATGTTCATGCTAATGCTAATGCTAATGTTAATTCTAAAGGCCATGTTAATGCTAACGCCAATGCTAATGCAACTAATAATACTACAAAAAATAACGTGATACTGACTATGCTCAAGCATATTATAAAGTTAATTATAAAGCTAATGATAACAATGATAATTTAATTATGCAGTTTTTCTTTCTTATTTGTGATTGAGATGAGTAAATAAGATTTTCTGGTTTAGACTGCTCAACACCTAGGAATTAGATGATGTCCCTCATTAACTTTTAAGTGCTGTAGGCAAAGCTCGCACGAATCAGTTGAGGATTTCTGAAAGTCACAAAATCAGTCACCCTCATTTACACTCTGAACAAAAAAAAAAAAAAAACAAACACGTAAAAGAAACCCACACAATAAAACTATCTAACTGATCTTAACGAGCTTGCGCTTACTCAGGGGATCTGTTTTCTACGATCTTCATTCATTCATGGCTTCGTTAAAACTGAAATAACGGGAATTTCTCAACATTAAACTATCAGAAGAAGAGAGAAACGAAACAAAAATAATTCTCCCACTCAAAATAAGTGCATGTGTGTGTAAGTTTTATTGAAAAGTGAGTCGAATAACTGTTATTTGCGAGCTATCGCTGTACAAACGCTTTTCCCAACATCTTCGCCCCATTATAGTCTTAACTTTGTCCTACAAAAAACCTCATGTACTCGAGTGATAATTGTAAAATTTCCACCCAAGTATAATGAAGTTTCAAATGACAATGATAATTCCGATTGAACTCGAATGTGTCAGACCGATCAATTGATATCCAGCTGTTAATACTAAACCAACTAGCCTTTGCCTCACACATCAATTTAATAAACGCGATATTTATTTCAATATGACACGGAAATTTAGAAGGATCTATAACATATTCATAATAAAAATAAAAAAAATGCTCGAGTAACACAAGCCATTTCCCATAAATAGAGCTCAACTTCAAAGAAAGACAGAGAGAGAGAGAGAGAGAGAGAGAGAGAGAGAGAGAGAGAGAGAGAGAGAGAGAGAGAGAGCGAGTGAGGGAGAGAGGGGGGGGGGGTGGGAGGAGGAGAGAGAAAGCGATTTACGACACATTGCTTCCGAAACGATCGCGAAACGAACTTTCGATCGTTCGAACAACTTGTTCAACATTAACTCGCAAAGTCAATTCAATTGCTGGTGCAGTTGATCGTTGTGCGTGGCAGAGACCGCAGCTAGCTTGAGGGAACGTTGTCAAGTGTTTTAGAGTTTGGATATCCGATAACAAGAACTTATTTGTATTATGGAGCCGTAAGTAGTTGTTGTGTAATATTATACATACATACATACATATACATATATCAAGATTAAGTAAATAAATATATATATATATATATATATATATATATATATATATATATATTCATTTATATAATTAATGCAGTCAGTTGGTGTTTGATGCATAGGATATAGTAGAAAAGTATTATAGATGATAGAGATAGTGCTATAGAGGTTAGTCATCCAGATCCGAATAGGTATCGACGGGCATCGGGAATGTCTTGGGCTGCTCCGCTTCCTCGATGAGCTCCTTTGTTTCGAACTTGACGCGATTCAATATGTTCAACATATTGTTCACCTTAATTGTAAGCTAAAGAAAGATATATATATAGCATATGTTTGATTGCTTGACTGATTGTGCGCTTACGTGCGAGTATGAACAGTTACTTTTATCAATCTGACGTTGTAAGCTTGTGGCCCACTTGGTCATCGAGTCCACATCGACGTGACGCATTTGAAAGAAGTGATCGGGATAGCCCGCCTGCTTGAGGTTCTCAGTGTTGGTGAAGATCACTAGCTCCAAGATGCGATTGATTGCCTCTAGTAGCACATGCAGCTCGCCCAACTGACTGGCGTCCATAGTGGGTAGGCAGAACTGAGATACCGAGCCCATGGCCTCGGCCAGCTCCTTGAACTCGCGAAAGCGATGCATAGTTATTTCCATCTTCAACATTTGGCCAATTATCGACCAGAGCAGGCAGACGCCCACCGGCAAGCCATTGACATTGGAACGCACCAGGCCCAGAGCCAGAAAGAGACGATTCGCCTCAACATCGACGCCCGCCTTGTGCATCTCATCCAGCAAGTACTCCACGTGGCCATGTACCTGCATGACAAGTGCCAAAGATTAGCTCAATGCAGCTATCACATTGCCCCGCTCAACCTACGCTCATCGGATCCTTGAGATCCATCTGGCCAAGCACACGATAGATCAGGCCGCGCAAGTTCTTCTGCGTCTCGACTGGGCCGTAAGTCAGAAACAACATGCAAACGGCGACGAACAGAGGACGCTGCATAGTCTCATCCCAGTAGCGACCCAATTTGCGCACCGTTTCGAAGCCAGAGACAATCTAATTGGGAATTAATTAATGATTAAAGTTGTCTCAGTGGTCTGATCGCTAACCTGATCCAGATCATTGGTCATATGGATAATCAAGCACTTGTGGGCCAAAGGGCTGTTATCGACCCAGTTACGCAGCTGCTCCAGCGTGCAGAATTGCTTGCATTTTAGTTTGACTGGTTGCTCCATATTTCGATTCGAAGTCAGTTTAAGTTATGGCACGAGCTGTCAAAGAGCAAAATTAGGCATATGAGGAACAATTAACACTTATCGATAATTTATCGAGATGTAATGTTTATTCTAAGAAATGATAAAGCAGCTAAATTTGCATCTAACTTAAATTTAAACCTGTCCCGCTGTTTTCTATTTTCGATTCGATATCGATAGACATTAATTATAATTATTTAACAGTTCTACATATACCTAAATCATATTTCATGATACTCAAATCCCTCTCATATATTGTATATAAGCCTCTCTGCTCTTTAGTTATATGGCATTCAAGATCTATCGATATGTTATCGTTAAGTAATGTTTGGCCTTAAGAGACTTTATTTCCCAATTATCGCGTAAGTTAAAGTTACACAATTTTGTTTTTGTTTTACTTGACTCACAAATTACTGCCAGTTTCTATTTTCGATAATTATCTATAAAGAGTACTTCATGTTAATGCCCTTACATTGCAATAGTTTCAATACTTAATTTCTTATTTCAATTCGAACTTTGATATTTACAGTTATTTTTGCCCAGCTTCATGTTATCGTTCAATTATCGATAAGTTATATTTATCGTTATGTTCATATTTTCTGCCTTAAAATCCCATATAGGCATACATCTACTTATATACAACTACTTATGCTCTTAACAAATATGTCATATTGTAACTTCGATAACATATCGATAAACAATAAATATGATTTGCATACCAGGGCTAGCTGCTGAACACTGCCCCAACTCGAATTTGTACTATTTATTCTAGCCATTGTTTTATTATTCCGAATTTCAATGACTTCTATAGTCGATAAGCAATTATAGATGTTTATATACTCTTTAATTCCCGTATAGTCTTACATACAACATTCCTTTCTGCCTGCCGGCAATAAGTTTCGAATGGCACGAGCTCTGTTCACCCCGACTAGCCCCTATCCGATGCCCACCCATAAGACGTAAACATATCGATTTAATGGGAATTTTGGTCTATGTTTACAACAAATGCTATGCGAACTGTCGCGCATTCCACAAAAGAAAAACAAATGATGGCAAATACAAAGTATAGTCAAATTTTGTTTAGAGCTCGACTCAACTAACTAATTGCCAATTTGGGTATACGAAATTGAACTCGCTGAGTTTTTAGACAGACTGCCAACCCGTGGCTCGCATTATTATTAAAAAGAGGAAAAACCGCCTACAGCAACAAGAGGAAAAAACAGTCAAAACAGTGGCAAACCCAACAAATCAACGCATAATGATATGAAAATCTGTTGGCTTTTGTATTCCCAGCTGAAGTGAAGCCATTCGCCTCACCCTCCCTTAACCACTCACCCCCCAACCACGCTCTCTTCTACCACACTCCACACATAAAAGTAGGCGAGTGTATGTCAACAATTTGTCCTAAATTAGGCGTAAAATTTACAGATTGCCCTGCTAAACAATAACAACGATCCATCCCCTAATAAAAAAAAAAAAAAAAACCCAAAGCGCACAATAAAACACAAACGGAAGGACTTGTAGATATCCTGTAACTGTTCCTGAAGGTTTATATACGCTATATGCTATTATTATCGCCAGTTATCGATAATTTACAGAAATTTTACACATGAGTAAATTCATATCTGACTCGCAATGAATCTTTTAAGAATTATTCTTTTTAAAATATGAATCGACATGGTTAATCATGAATAATGAGGTATGATTCAAAATTCTCACTCGTCATTTATAATTTATAATCTATAGCTTAGGACTTCGTGCTATCCAACTACAATTCATGATATATCTATACATGATTCAAAAGTAATTACTCATTGTACTCAAACTCACATATTCATAATGTTTAATGGTCGAGTCAAATGAGACTTACAGAAAATATCTAGATTGCATCGATCTATACTACATATATATACCTGATAATTCCAAGAGTGCATATACCCACTCATAATATATTCAATGAGCTCTTTCTAAAAAAAAAAAAAGCTTGCTAATAAAAGGGTAGTTGCTACTTATCATCAGCCCCAACCTCAACCTCAACCTCAACCTTAACCTCAGCCACGTCCACATTCACATCATGCTCATGATTATGAATGTTATCGTTATGATGATTGTTCTCAGTCACTCTTCTCTTTTTTTCGACACTCTTCAATTGGGTGTACCGGGTTGGGCGGAGGGTGCGAGGGGATTGGCTTTGTTCAACCCCCTTTCGCTAATTTGAGGCTTTTATGACATCTAATTGAAGTAGAAGCGAATACAGTTGGCATTGATTGCGCGACTTTGTGGTAACAGTGAAAAGAACAGGATTACAGTGTTGACTAATGCCGCACTTATGCGAATGCCTCCCTCTCTCTCTCGTGAGAGAGAGAGATTGTAATCGTTGTGACAATGGATACAATGTACTATGAGTATCTAAGCTGATTTGCATAATTGGCTCAAGCCTGAAGGTTAAACGTGCCACAGAGATACATATATGTGTACATACATATTTCGTATAGCTGCACCTTGTATAGCTCATCAAGTGATATCTTAATTGTTTGCCTGGATCTAGATCAAATCTGATTTGGTTAGAGCAAACATGTTTTTCCCATGGAAACAGGTTCACTTAGGATAGCTTCAGGTTTTGATTGGGTATTTAGAGTGCATTCACATGGAAGTTTTAGTTTTCCTTTATTTTTTTTTTCAAACAGAGTTTCTAAAGAGAATATTGAGACTAGTATTATGAAAAAATATATAATATATATAATATAAATGCTATATGAATATTTTAATCAAATATAAAAACAAATTAATTAAATAATTAGTTTTAATTGTAACAATAACTTCAGCATACATTAAATCTCGAAAACCAATTAAATAGAAATTGCGAATAAGTTTTTAACTGAAAACAATTTGAAACTAATTTGAAAAGCCGCTGAGTGTTTGTTAATTGCAATTTGAGGTTAAGTTAGACGCCAGGCACTTCTGAATGCACACACACACACACACATACAGCCATGTGCATGTGTGAATCTTCTGCATTTAATGCGGAAAAAGTTTGTGTGCGTTCCTTGGCCCCTTGGCTGCCTTTGTAAAATATGCATAATTAAAATATAAATATAAAATGCACAATGCGGCGTCGTCTTGGGGCAAAAGTTGTTAATCTTTTCATGCAGCTGCATAATTAAAATCTGAATATGGAAATTCTATGAAAAATTGCGCCTCCAAATGGGCCAAATGGCAAATAACAACAACAACATCAGCAGCAACAGCAGTGGAAGCAGCGAAAAAGGCATAAGAAACCTGCACACATACATACATTGGCGAACAGTAAACTTAACAGTTGCTGCTGCTCGTTAACAGTCAGCTTTTGGCCTCGCCGCTGCTGCTGCTGCTTCTGCAGTTGTCTCTTTCTCACTCTCGCACATTTGCGCTTTTAGCTGTCGTTCGAGCGTCTCTGTGTGTGTGTGTGTGCGAAGTAATTGCAAAATATGAATGCATAATGAGCAGATATTTCCAAGTGTGCAAAGGAAACTTCAAGCAGTAGCGTGGGCGTGGACCATGGGGGCGTCAACTTTTATGCTAAAATGTGCGAGGCGCGCGTGCATTCGCATTTTGTCAGATGCTTGCTCACAAGGACATACACAGACACACACACACACAGAAGAGCATGTACATATGTATTTATGTAGTACAAGTATGCAAATATGCATGTTGTATATGTTTATGCATATGCAATATAGCACCAAGAAACTGCAAATATTTGGCCCAAGCATCTCCTCTAGCACATATTCCAAAAATGTGAGCATCAAACAAAGATGGCGGCGTTTGAGTGCATGTTAAGCAGAAGAGCTCATTAAAATTGCTGTCCATTGGAATTGTAAACAGTGTTAAGTTGGCTACACAATTTGCCTATTAACAGCAGGTCCAACCAACAGTAACAGCTTCTAATTAACTTATGCAATATCGATATCATTCTAATTAAACATACAATCATAAGAGAATTAATTGTGTTGGTACTCCAAAAATGGAGTGTCCACCTCAAGATCTAAACTACATCCATTTAGTTTAGCATGAGAGAATCTTCTATATCAATTCGTGGGAAAAAGATTAACAAAATAAATATGTTGGAAAATGTTCATTGTTTCAATAAGGATAGAATCGATAGTCAATACGATCACCCACTCATCTCGAAACTTTAACGATAGTCCTAAGATGCTCATTTCTAAGAAATTACTCAATCGGCACTGTGAAGTTTTAACGGAAACTGAATATGAAGCTGAATTTTTTGTAACGAATTGTCCCATAACGGAAACCGATATGTAAATCTAAAAATTAAATTAAATTCTTTTTTTTTAAGGAATTGGGCTATACGTCCACAGGGTTTCGATATCGAGCAAGTGCGCCAGACTATAGGCAAATCGCACCTGAAGGACAAAGCACAGTTCATGAACTGCAGCGACAATGTGATCGAGGTGAGTGCGACGACAATGTGAAGACAAATAAAAGTGCTTTTCATTTCAAAACTCATTTAGCTAATTGAGGCCTTTGGCCAGCTGATGTCACGAGAGGAGATAGAATTTGGTGCCGAGCCACTGGCCGGGCTCCACGTGGCAGGCATGATGCTCTTTATGCTGCATCACAATGATTTGGCCAGCACTGAAGTGCAGCGCACGCTGTTCATGCAGCGCTGCTTCGACTACATGGCCTGCACCGAGGAGACGCACGTAGGCAGAGTTCGGATTAATAATGATATTTGTTAGGTAATAACTAACATTCTATTCACTTTGCCAGGTACATGATCTCTGCACACAAATCCTCGTGCTATGGGACTTGAATCAATCGGACAATATGCTAAACCTAATCGTCTGCTGCCGCTACGCTAGCACATTGGGCACCATGGCCCAAATCGTGTGCACCTGCCTGCTCTGGGCAATGCTTGATAAGCTGACGGATCTGGGCTTCGGTGAGTACCGTTTGCGTCCCTATCCAGACCTGATGATGGCCATTGCCATGGTCAACCCGTTGGTCTATTTGCAAAACTATTTGCATTCGCTCAATTTGATTGTGCGCGTCATTGCTGCACTGCTGATTGCCGGACCGTATGGCTCCACAGAGAAGCTGCGCAACGAGGTGGGTGTGCCAGAGCACATGCTCGACTTTCCCAGTGCCGATGCTGCCGTACTTTTTCGCTGGCTAAACACCATCATCGAGGAGCTGCGCGACGAGCTGCAAGTGCGCGACGGCCAGGTCCAGGAACGCATGATCATACTGGAGGCGTCCTGCGAGCTAATGAAGCTGGTGCACACTCATCTGACTGAATATTACCAGCACTTATATAGCATTAACGACTTCGAGGACGATGGATTCGCATCGGACCAGCAGTGCGAAAACGATACCGATTTCGAATGGCTATTGTAATGGGATATTACATGAATTACCCCCCCAAATACGATAGACGAGCATTTAATATCAACTATTTTATGAATATTAACTCTCATGTTGTCAACCATTTTCTTTTTCTTTGAGGTTATGTGAAAATCTCTATATATATATGAAATTATATGCAAATCTATCAAATAATACAATTAAATGACTTCCTTGCCTAAATTGATTGTAAATCGAGATTAATTAAATATTTTTAATCTGTTGGAAATTGTAAATTGTATTGATTGAATTGCAAAATAAAAAGAATAAAAATAAAAAATTTTCAGGTTATGTGCAAATTGAATCCGCAGCAATCGATCCGTAATTTAATACGTTACCTTTTGTCTTCTTAAAGTTTCCCCTGAAAATCACTTGAATATTTTTCCCTCTTTGGAAAACTTATTGCACCTCAGAGCGAGAAAATTCAACACGATTTGCCAGTTGAAATTAAGTTTGACACGTAGCCCGTTCCTCACCGAAAATGAATTCTATTAACAGTTTCTGTCCTTTGGCATGCAGTGTTGAGCAGCGCGCGCAGCTTATAAAGTCAACGGTTCCCCCCACAACAGAGCCGAGCGGAACGAACTGGGAAGTGGAACGTAGAGTTGAATTGGATTGTTTTACTAGGGCAAAAGCTCATTGATTTAATGTCAAGTGGGGGCTTAAGCAGATATGGATAATTGGATGGTTACAAATGCGCACTTTGCTTATATATAGTTAACAATTAGTTTTGGGTCAGTTTAGGTAGCTCACTCGTCGAGCACACTGTCCAGCCACTGCTCGACATCGTTTTTGCTGGTGTTCGTCGTCGGTGTCGCTGGCTGCACCACCGGCGAGGCGATTGGCAATGTGGGGCCCGGGGCAATGGAGGTTTGCGCCAGCTGGGCATCGGTTAGCGCCAGCAGCTCGTCCAGCTCGTCGGGTGGATTGGACGCGTTGGGTGCATTGGTAGCATTGGGCGCAGCTGGCTGAGCAACGGACTTTGTGGACTTGGCCGATGGGGCACGGGATTTGGCAGCACTGGTTCGGCCATTCAGATCTTGCAGCACGCGCTCCTGGTAAACGCGCTCGGCCCGCTCAGCCGCCTCGTTCTGGGCAATAATCTGGGCTCGTGTGAACATCGAAGTGGAATAGTCCATGCGCTTGTAGAAGGGAATCGTTTGCAGGCCGCAGTTGATCAGACTGAGATTGAGTGTAAAGTAGTCGCTGGCGGCCATGGTGTTTAGCTGCGTCTGACCCTCGGCTATGTTGTTCCACTCCTTTTCGGCGCCAAAGGTGAAGTGGCCACCGCCCATGCTGGGGAACTGCGACATCTGCTTGTAGTCGCCGGCGCGCAGCTGGGCGCGTGCGTTCTCATCGATGGGCGTGCCATCGACGAGCTGGTCCACATCCTCCGGGTCAGATGGCGGCAGCGTGTCCAGCACATCGCGATTCTTTTGTGGTGGCAATGTGCGGGTGCCACTCGACCAGCCTTTGCGACCGTAGCGCGGCTCATCGCTTGAGTCTGCCACATCCACAATGCTGCGCACTGTCGTCGTCTTTGGTGAGCTGGAGGACGTGTTGTTGCCGCCACGATGCGATTGCTGCTGTTGCTTATGATAATATTTATGCTGCTTCATATTCTTGCGATTGCTAAATGGAATATATAAATGATTTAGTTTCACTCGCGCTTGCGATTACGTAGACGTAGTCGTGTGTCTTACTCCTTCGATCGATCGTCCTTGCCGTCCATTTTGCCCTTTTGCGCAATGACAATATAATTCAAATGATTTGTTTACGTTTTTCCTCAAGCGTTTTGTTGCTGTGGCAGCGCGAACAGCTGGCCGGCAGCTTTCAGTTAGTGCGAGTGAAATAAATGCCCGGTACACATGTTGGAAGAGTGAATGAGATAGCTGCAAAGCACAGCTGCTAGCGCTGGCAACTATCGCGATGAAGATATTGAAGATTTTGTTCTTTATTTATTTAGTCAGGAACCTTAAAAAAGCAATACAAACACATAATAGATTTAGTGAACTTAATATGTTGCATATTCTATTATTAGTTTTTAAGTATCGAATATAATTACACGCTTTTAGTTTTCAAAGTTTGCCGCATCTTTTTAATGTTGGCAGCTATTGCTATTAATCGATACAAGTTATAGATTATAATTATTATAATTATGTATATTATAATTATTATGTAGGTGAGTCAAATTATAATATAACGAATAATATTTAATGCTGTTACAACTTTATTTTTATATATGTAGAAATAAGAAAAGTATATTTTGTATGCCAATACAAAGCCACATTCTCATTCAAAACAGAATATTGTGCGTTAACTGCTTTAAAACAAATCGATAGCTAAGCACGATTCACGATAGACGTCAATCGATAGAGTCGGTATTATTAAATCCTTCCAACAACGGCAACAGCTTTTGTTTAACTTCTGTGATAAATCAGTGGCGATACGGCAACAGACGCAATTTGATTGCTCTTGGAACAGATGTTGCGTTTCGTACAGGGTCTGCGGCTTAGCAGCAATTCAAAATCGAATGAGTTGTCGGCCACGACTGCTGAGATTTATCGAGAATGTTTCGCTGTGCTGGCTGCCAGCTCGTGCCCGCTTAGCCAACTCAAATGGAATTCCAATAGCAACGGACAGCATTCCACATTGCTGCAGTGCTTCGATGCGAAGCCCAGCAACCAGATGGAGTACATAGCACCCAGCCCCGACGATGTCTGGATCTTTGGTTACGGCTCGCTTGTGTGGAAGGCGGATTTTCCGTACATAGACCGGCGACACGGTTTCGTCTGTGGCTATAAACGGAGATTCTATCAGCACAGCATCGACCATCGCGGCATACCCGAGAGGCCAGGCCGCGTAGTCACTCTGCTGCCGGGTGACGTGACTCAAGATCGGGTTTACGGCGTCGCCTATCGCATTGCCTCTGCCCAGAAGTCTAAGGTGCTGGATCACTTGGACTACCGCGAGAAGAACGGCTACGAGCGCTGCAACCTGGAATTTCATGAATACCCATCCACAACAATGCCAATCGAGGTCATCATGTACGTGGCCACACAGTCCAACGATTCCTATGCGGGTCATGTGTGGCAGGTACCATGCATAGCCAGGCAAATCTTCACGTCGGCCGGTCCCAGCGGCCCCAACCGCGAGTATCTATTCAATTTGTTTATAGCGATGCAGGAACTGTTTCCAGACGCCGTGGACGAGCATCTCACCGAGCTGGTAGACTGTGTACAGCGGTATATCAAGAACGAGGAGCCGGTACTACTTGAGCGTGCTCTTAAATCACAGATTAACTGCATATTGAAGGAATCCCTGGCCGAAGATGAGACCGAGCAGCAACAGGCGGCAATTGCACAGCGCTTGGAGGCGTTGCTTGAGCGTTGCCAGCGACCAGGCTGGCGTGAAGAATTTCTCAGTCAGGAATTGCAGAAACCGACCTTTTGACCATGCTCTTCTGCTCTTCCCTTAGATAACATTTCCATGTCTCCTCTAGATTCAATTCATCAGTGTACATGATTTGTAAGATATATATCAATACATTTTAAAATATACATATATTCATGTGTAATTGTATACATGTTAAGTAAATGGGTATTAGCAAATCGCAACAATTTAATCTTATTGTGCAATTGGGAAGTTTATAATAAATGTCTGCTGATAGAACATTATTTACAACTGTATCAGAATTTTTGTTTATAATTTATAATAGTTATCGATATTTTGTTGGCTTTGTTGTCAGCAACACGTACTCGAATGCATAACCGCAACAATTTGATGATGAGACGATAGGCTGTCATCAATTTTATCGATTTCATTTTGTTTTAAAATTTACATTTGAAAAGTTGAGCTGCTCAGTTTTCGCTTTGTCAGTTGGAATTTACTTAAAGTAATTGTGAAATTATTGTTAAAGATTAAACCCGAGTTTCGCTGCTGTTAAAGAGTATAATTGAAGTCCAAATAAATAGCAGCGCCCTAGGTAAGTCCGAAAACTTTAATCGTAGCAAATTTAAAAGTGTGGACGAGCGGGTCTTGCAGCCAAGTTCACGTTTTGTCTGTACGCTTGTCGAGACGTTTGACATATTCGATATTTTTGAAATGCAGCGCTGAAACTATATTTTATTTCGAAATAGCATGCAAGATACGCGATGAACAACGTGAGCATCAAATAAATATAATTTCTTAATTAAGTACAATATTAATATTACCATATCATTTACAGGAATTAAAAGCCAAAGTTGAAGCATGCTGTCGCACAGCGGAGGACTTTACGCGTTTGTATTACGCTTCCCTCGATAATCGCCGCCATGTATGCCAGCGAGCCGGCAAATGCAAAATTTGCAATAGAAACAACTGTAAACAACATTAATAATTTCATTTCCGTTATTTGTTTACTTTTAGCAAATGGGTCGCTTGTATATAGACACGGCCAACTTTAGCTGGAACGGCAATGGCGCCCAGGGCCGCCCGACGATCGAACGATATTTCCTGGAGCTACCCTCGTCGCGTCATCAGCTGACCACGCTCGACTCGCAGCCAATCTTGGATCAGGCTGTCGGCGGACAGACAACGTACATAATACTGGCCAGCGGCACAGTTAAATATGCCGAACAATCTATGCGCACATTTCAGCAATCATTTGTAATAACCGCCGAGAATGATAAATGGAAAATTGCCTCCGATTGTTATCGACTCCAGGAGCCGCTAATGTAGTAATTGCATATTGCAAATTGAAGAGACTAAGAATGAACCAGAGCAAGTTGTGTCAGGGCAGTTTGATAAGTTAGGCAAACTTGGACTGGACCTACCGTCCAGATGGCAAACAACTTATGAATCTAGTAAATATATATGTATATATAGAATGTAAATTGTAAGTAAATATATATATATATATATATATTTGTGTATATGTATATTTATTTATTAAATGTAAAATTGGAATATTTTTTTTTTTTTGTACTGCTCTTGTAGTCCTTTAAGAAATGTGTCAACCACGTATTTCCTCACTTGTCACAATTAAAAATAGTACAAAGAACATTAAGCTATATTTAAACTAATATTAAGTTAGCTGTAAATGTATGTAACTGTAATAGACACACATGCGAGTGGTGTTTGTGTTTGTGTTTGTTTGCGTGTGTCAGAGAGACAGAGAGAGCTTCGTTTAGCCGAGCCGTACCTTTCGCTATTGACCCCTTTTAGTTCGCTCGCTCGCCCAGCATTTTGTCCACGCACTCGCGTCACAACAATCGTCCAGCCCGCACGTGCGGCCAGCGGCTGCTGCTCAAATTGGCCTCGCTTAATTATTAGTTGTTAAAAAAAAACCATATATATATATATATATGTATATGCGTGTGTGTATATATATAGATAATTGGCAAAGTTAAACGAATTATTTGTTGGACTGTCAATTAGGTCCTGGCCTGGCCTGGCCTGATTGCAACAAGTTGTGCGAGCAGGCAGCAGCTCGAGCTTCGAGTTTAACCTTGGCCTAATTGCCTTTTGCTCGTGTGTGTGTGTGTGTGAGTGGGCGCACAGCAACAGCCAAGGATTTAGCTGGCACATGGTTGAGGAGCTCGGCTGCCCCATTGGCATGCCCACAGCAAGTGCGACAAATGCAGCTGCCAGCGCAACGGCAGCGACAGCAACAGCAGCAGCAGGAGGCATCGTCATTGTCAGCAGCGGCGGCGGCGGCGGCGCCAGCAACATTGGCTCAAATACGGCAACTGTAAACACACATCACTATCAGCAGCAGCAGCACCAGCAGCAGCAACTGCAACATCAGCAACAGCAATTGCATCTGCAACAGCAACAGCAGCACCAGCAACAGCAGCAACATAAGCATCTCCAGCAGCAGCAGCAACAATACCATCAATTGACCAACAACATGAGCATGCTGAATGTAAAGGCCGGCGGGCGATACCTCTGGACGGATCGGGAGCTATTGATGCATTTGCAGAACTATACGCCGCTCATATTGCTAATCGATTTTGTGGAGAAGACGCGCACCAAGCGCTTCTATGAGAGCTCCGAGCGCTATGAGATCTTGATGCTGGTCTTCATCATGCGCAAGGGTGCGCCGTTCTGTGAGAACAAACGCTTTCCGGCGGAATATTGGGTGAATCTGTCGGTGGGCCCGGTGGCCGAGGCATTTGATCGACTGCAGGCGGCCATCGATATACCGGACCCACAGCTGCCCATCCACATGAGCGTAACGGATCTGACCACCTGGAAGGAGATGTTTGATGGGGCGATGATTGACATACGACGTTTCGCCTATCATACGGATCCCATGCAGCTGGCCGATGTGGGTGTCTATAATCGCATTACGTTCGAGCAGCGCTTCGCCATGCAGTGGCAGGAATAGATGACCTTGACCCAAGTGACCACACACACATACATATATAACAAACTATATACAAACCCAGCCCGGCCCCAGTCCCTCCCTCTGCTCCACCCTCTCCACCTACTCCTTTGCTCGTGTAGTTGAGCTAGAAAGGCGTTTGCCAAAGTGAAATGAATCAACAAATACCAAATACTAAATGTTTAACTGTATGTTAGAGTCACATAAAGCAACAATTTACCGTTAGTCTCAATTAGTTGCGGTGCTTTTAAGGTTAGGTTTTCATTTGAATTGATTTAATTTACTATTACAGACATAATTCGATAATTCGAGCAAGTTATTTGACTCATTTGGTGTTATTTGTCTCAGCTCAAAATTCGATGCGATGTTAAGTTTTATTTTAGTTGAGGTTAGGTTTACGAAAAAGCTTGTTAAGGAGCATATAAAATTATGTGATTATATTTTTTTTATGAAATCTATATAAATTATATATATATTTATATATATTTTGCACTTTTATGCATATCAATCGTTTAGCAATTAATATATCACAAATATGAGATTATATATATATATATACATACATATATGTAGACATATTACGGTACCTGCACACACATACAAACCTATATATACATAAATATACATATATATATACACATACATATATAGATATAGAACAGTTAGTTATTGGTTTACGGCTAGCGGAATTTATATACTGTGCCTTCTCCTCCAGCCATAACACAAAGAACTCTCTCTCTCTCTCTCTCCCTCTCGCTCTATCACTCAAACTCCCTCTATCTATCTGCGTCTCAGTTTATTCCTTAATTTAGTAGCCGATATATGTTTATATTTATAGATGTATGATTCAATGCTGCTTTAATGGAAATAAATGTTATTTATTGTTGACTAGCATAAATGCATAGCACACGCATATAATTGTACAATTTATGATTGATCAGGGAAGGGATAATGAATATATAATTAAGTGTATAATTATTTTGTATTGTATAATTGTTAGTCAGTCGTGGTCAATGGCGAATGGCTTTCGCTCTGGTCAGGCGATCGCGATCGAAGATGCCCAGCAGTTTGCCACGCGTCATTTCCTTGGACTCTCGGAGACCCAATCTATAGATTTGGTCGTGCATCTCTTTAATCTTCTCCACAAGCTGCTCGGGCGGCATACGGGCGAATTCTGCAACGATTCATCATAATCAATTTAACTCCCAATTTGATTGCCAACTGTACTAACGGTTAATGGCAGCCATACTGACGGTCGCTTGGACTTGGATACAGTCAGCGCTGGGTCTGTGGATTGGGGTAGCGCTCATGGTTACGAATTCCTCCATGCCGGGAACTAAAATGCAATGCAACTGATGTGAGTTTCCTTAAATGTTATTCATGTGCTACTTACAGCGTTCTGGCCATTGTACAGGTGATTCTCGCAAGATTTCTAACGATATTAATTCATCTGCTTTGGCGGTTTCTTTAGCGTCCTCGCTTGTTTGTGGGTTTTCTGCTTCATTTGTTTTTAACTAGTCACACAAATCCAGTATACAACTATTAGTTAGACTCACCTGACTCTGACAAATCGACATCTGTTTCCGATTTACCAGTCATTGTTATTATTGAGTAATACAATTTACGAATGGTTCATAAAAATCATTCGCTCAAAAAGGTAAACAAATTTTGTTGTAGGTACTCAACCGGCGTTGCCACCCTTAAAAATTTCCTGATTTATTTCTGAAATATATCGATAATTAAATTTAGCATTACTGCATATTGTTACACAATATCATCGTTAAAACAAATTATATGATTATTAATATTATTTAAAAACTCTGTTTGCTAGCAACTTATTCTTTCAATATATTCTATTTACATTTAATTGTTGCTATAAATAAAGGATAGTCTTTGCCGAAATATGACAACCATTACTATATATACATGTGCTTTCCTTCGTGAGAGTATTGCATGCTCGCTCTGACTCATTGAGCTAGCGCTTGGTATCTCTCGCTTCTCAGTTTACAGTGCCTGTTAAAAAGCTGTGTACCGTAAACTAATTCAAATATATCAATATTATACAAAGTTTTCAATTTTATGAACAGATAAAAATACAATAGTTCAAGGAAATGAATGAGAAAATTAATAGAAAATAGTGGTTCAACTAAACAAGTTGGTAAAAACATTTGCGCAAATCAGCTGATGAGATTTGACAGCACATTGCTGCACACTCACTTACATGCCAGACTGTGAAATCGAACGTGTGTGCACTTTCTTTCAGTCATTGCTTCGCTCTTACTTTGGTTACATTTACCTGTTCCCTTATTTAACTTTAGAGCAACGTTTGTTTTCAATTTAGTTGCTGTTTAACTAACGGAACGTGTGCAACTACCTCGCAACATCAATTTCGACCGATACCACTTTAATTCGAGTGGCGCCAAAATTTCGATAGAATAATATACTACATGCATATATATATATGTACATACGGATAGATATATGCAATTAGTTGTTAGAACGATCTTATGATATATGTGCAACCAACTACCGCTTCCCATAGACGCACCCTACCCCCTACTAATAAGAATCGAGTGCTCCAATCAACAGCGCG
This sequence comes from Drosophila stalkeri, assembly GCA_035047405.1. NCBI lineage: Eukaryota > Metazoa > Arthropoda > Insecta > Diptera > Drosophilidae > Drosophila > Drosophila stalkeri. Next base: position 27,682,665 of record JAWNPR010000061.1, read on the forward strand.
TGGCAATAACTCATGGCCGCTAGCAAATTTTCCACAGCGACGTCGTTAACAACGGGATTCAAGCACCAAACACCATTCGATGGCATTTGTGCAAAAATCTCAGCGTTCTACTTTGACTTAGATAACACGCTAATCCCAACGCGAGCCGGTGATTCCAAAGCAATACGCAAGGTACGATATCTTACTGTTAACTCCGTGGGTGAAAGTACGCGCGCACCAATAAACGCACACGCACACACACACATGGATATTTACAAAAATTTTCCACTGCAAGCGCTCGTTACGTGCATTTGTCGTTGTGTGTGTGTGGGCAAATAGCACGCGCGTGCTTTCAGTCGCTTGTACGTGTGCGTGAGCATGTGCATAGGCATGTGCATGTGTTTGTGTGTGTGTGTACATGTGCATGTGCATGTGCTTATTTGATCAATGCATGTTGTCTTTCTCTGACTAGAGGTCAAAGTCATAAGAGAACCAAAATAAACGCTCATACATCTAGAATGGCCAAATGACACTTGTTAGTTTCGCAATTTGCCGTTTAACGAATGCCCATCAATTAGCTTACGCATGAAATGATACAAGTGTGTGTGTGTGTGTGTGTGTGTGTGTGTGTGTTTTATTGCTTTATTATTGTATTATTTGTTGTTGACGAATTAAGCCAACCGGAAGCTAAAGCAATGCAAATGTTCTTTAATCGGGAGTTATTAATATTTATTTAATGCATACTTAACTGACTTTTGTATAATACATAAGTGATTAATTGCCAATGCCGCCTTATTTGCGTTTTAAACAAACAAAAATGTTTTATTGTATGCGCACACATATTTATATATGATGAATAATTGATTTAATTTCTTGCAATATTTGTATTGTCTGTAAATATGTTTAATCAAGACAGGGTATTTTTTCCCCCTTTTTTTTTAATGGGGAAAAACCGGTATTAAAATTTAGTCGTATATAATAAAAATTTTTAATGAATATTTTTTAAATAAATAATTGAAAAAATATAAAAATAAAAAATATGCATAAAACACAATATTAAATATATATTTAATAAATAACGATCTTAAATAAATCTAAAGCAATTGAAACTAATTTAAAAAAATATATATAAATAAAAATATATATAAAAACAATATTCAACATATACATATTTAATAAATACATATTTAATAGAACTTTAATAAATCTTAAGCAATTAAAATTAATTTAAAAAAAAAAAAATATATATATATATATATATATAAGCAATATGCATCAAAAACAATATTAAATATATATTTTAAAAAACACGAACTTAAATAAATCTAAAGCAATTGAAATTAATTTTAAAAATATATATAAATAAACTAAATATATAAAAAAAAAATATTCAACATATATGTACATATTTAATAAATAAAGAACTTAAATAAACTTAAATCAATCGAAATTAATTTAAAAATATATAAATACAAAATATACATAAAAAACAATATTCAATATATTTAAAAATTAAATAAAATCATATTTTCAATATTATGCATATTTTACACACACACACACTCGCACTAATTTTTGTTTCGTCCTTAGTTGGGCAACATTTTGCACGTGTCATCCTGGCATGTTCAACCCTATATAGTTGTCTCATTCTAGCATATGCGCTTGCGCATGTATGCCGCATGTAAGAATGCGCAAAGTCAAATTAACTAACAGGTGTCATCCTGCACATGTTTGCCGTTAGTTCGTATTTTATATCTTTGATCTACTTCTTATCGTCTCTTCTTTTTCTTCTTCTTCTACTTTAGTTAGCTGACGTGCTGGAAACGCAGTATAGCTTTACCAAAGACGATGCTAATTTAGCCACACAAACGTTTCTGAAGTCGTTCCGTCGGTGTCCGGACAACTCGCAAACGTTGCTGGACTCGTGGCGGACGCACTTGTGGCGCGAGTCGTTGCAGCAGAAGCACAAACATCTCGCCGAGCAAATCTATCCGCAGTGGCTGAAGCTGCGCTACCGTTACCTGGCCGTGCCGCCGGACTATGTCCAGCTGCTGCAGCGCATGCGACGCGCCGGCTACTTTCTGGCCCTCATCACCAATGGCCCATCGAATGCGCAGCGTGAGAAGATCAACAAGCTGAATATCCGCGGCTATTTCGACATCGTGCTCGTCTCCTCGGATCTGCCATGGGAGAAGCCGCATCCGGAAATATTCTATGCCGCTTGCAATTTTCTTGGCGTCAAGCCTCACGAATGCGCCATGATTGGCGATAAACTCGAGACGGATATCAAGGTGAGCGAACGCCAACAGACTGACACCAGCTGAAATCTGAATTGCATTTTTGCGGCTAAGCTCCGGCTAGAGTCACTGTTGAGTTCAGCTGTAGTAGTCCACATGAAATGGATGTAGAGTCGAAACCTTCTGGATTGGAAGCGATGGGGAGCTGTAAGATCGGAATGGTTAACTGTTTATTCATCTATATATATATATATATATATATATATATATTTAGTATACTCTTTTAATTCAATTGCTTTCGTTCGTAGCCTAGATCCCAAGAATTTCTCTCCCCCTCTCCCTGTTTCCATAAGTCATTCTCTGTCTCTCTCTCTCTCTCTCTCTCTCTCTCCATATACAATCCGCTGATCTCCATCTCTCTGTGCACTCTCACTCTCATAAACTCTATTGCTATCCCTCTCTCCCCTTTTTCATTCTCACTCCCTCTCTCAAAGTCATCTGTCATTCTCTCTGCCCCCTCTCATCCATTTTCTCTATCTCTTCCTCTTTCTTTCCTTGTATCACTCTATCTCTCCCTCTATATATCTGCATCTCTCTCTCTTCCTCTGCTTCCTTCTTTACTTACTCTTCTTCTTTCTCTCTCTCTCTCTCTCTATGGCCCCACTTACTCTCTACCAACTCTTTCTACTCTTTTCCCTCCCTTCCCTTCTCTTTTCCCACTCTCCTTCTAATATTCATCGCTCTCTCGCTATTTTTCCTAGCTTCCCTTTCGTTCTCTCTCTCTCTCGATTTCCACAAGTTTTTCCTTTTCGATATTCTCCTTGCAATTGGCTTCACTAACTGTTCTCTCTTCCTCTTTCTTGACAGGGTGGTCACCTCGCTCAGCTGGGCTTGACATTCTGGATGCCGCTGAATAGCAGCAGCAGCAGCAGCAGCGCCTCGGAGTGCCTGGATGATGTGGAGTACAAGCCGCACGTGAAGATCAACAGTCTGCTGGAGCTGTACAAATACTTTCCGCGCCTGAGTGCCGTTGCAGCAGCCGCCACTCCGAGCACCCTGAATCGCCGTGGCAGCCACAGCCAGAGCAGTAACGGAAACGGAAGCGGAAATGGCAGCGGCAGCGGAACGGGAAACAATAGCGATCATGATCGTCAGCTGGCATATGCAGAGAGCTCGTATCAACGGCAGTTGGCATATAGGCGTGGCGGCTCATTGCCAGCAATGGACTGCTCCAACAGCGAGGCGGAGAACAGCTGCGATAGCTTTATTTAGGAGTTAATTCGGAGTCAGACGGAGGAATACAAAGTTGCCTGCCAAAAGGAACGACGAAGAGGAAGACGAAGAGCAATTGAATGTGCAAGAAATATGGAAATGATGTACCTTCAGTTTACAAAACCAAACACACACACACACACACACAGAGAGATACACAGAGAAACACTCAACTATATGAAATAAGTTGAAGTCTTAATGGAAGTAATCTAATTGGAATTGAATCAGCGGAAAATTTTTAAATCATCCAAGCTGAATCTCGCAAATCTGCCATATATATATATACACATATATGTGTATATGAAATAATTTAAGCAGCTAAAATACATTAACTGTTGTAATCTAAATAATCTATGTATACATATATATATATATATATACATATATATATGTACCTGTACCTGTACCTGTATATGTATATGTATATATATGTATGTATTTTTCTAAAAATCAAAAAGAGCTAACAAATTTGTTATAGATGAGATATGATATATGCATGTATTATATAATATATATATATATACACCACACATACCTATATAGAGCTAGACTATGGTAGCTATAAGCTATAGACAGCACAATTTGTAAGATTTGCACCACTTACACCACCATCACCACCAACTGCACCACCAAAAAAACAAGCACATGAAACGTATGAAAGTAAAAGAAATCTGATCAAGAAATTTATGTAAAGAAAACTGAATACAAATTGTTAACTAATGTTGTAGGTATGTTGAGGACTACTCAGACATGTAGATATATATATATTTTCTATATATATATATATATATATATATATATATATATATATATATATATATATAATATAAATATGTTGTTGCCTGTTTTATTATTGTATGATTTTCTAGAAGCTTAAGAACTTTTGCTTAAACACATGCTCTCTGCGTATGTGTGCGTGTGTGTGTTTGTGTTTGTGTTTGTATTTTGCATTAGCATTAGCATTAGCCCAACAGAACTGAGCCACACACTTAGCAAACTGTTATTCGCAATGCTTTTTACCCTCGCACAAATTCCCTCCAAGCGCAATCCTAAGGAACTGTTCCTAGCGTATGCCTGTGTGAGTGTGTGTGAGAGAGAGAGAGAGAGAGCGGGTGTGTGTGTGTGTGTGTGTTAAACTGCACTGTTATATATTATATACATACATACGTCAATAAATGATAACAAAGCAATTACATTGCTAAATCGAAACAAGTTTTGTTTTCATCTATTTACTATAAGCTGAAAGAGGAAGAGAGAGAGAGAGAGAGAGTAAGAGAGAGAGCGAGAGCGCGCTATATATAGCTAACCCTTTTTAGCTAGTGTAAGACTTGGAATTATTTTAGATTTTGCATTTACTAAAGACTGTTCAATCTTATCAACTTTGCTGTAGCAAATAAACTAGATGAATCATGAAAAGTTCTAAAAGATAAGATCTAGAGGGAATATGTCGTAGGATGATTCATGAATGATAAATATTTTGAATAAGTAATACACGATATGCCAGATAACTGTGTTATATGATAAAAATCTAAAGAGATTTAAAACTAAAAAAAAAAACATTTAAACTTAACTAACACTGGCTCTCTCTCTCTCTCTCTCTTTTACTCTAGTATTATATATACTTATGCAATCCAAGTTGTAGGCTCAATTTTCATTAAAAAAACACCAAGATTTTCTTTCGAATTTATAAACTATAAATACTTTATTTATATGATAAATTGTATATAGGGGCTGTCAGCAGCAAGCGAAGCAATATACATATACATACACATAGATGTATATATGCATAGGTTTTACATCAACTGGAGCATATCTAATGCTATATATAGTTAACAGACATCGGGGACATACACACATCATTTTATTGGGCATATTTTAAAAAGTTACAAATTAGATTAAAAGCTCAGTTTTTGTTTTGTTTTTGTTGTTGTTGTCTGTTTTGTAGTCGGGTCGAAAGCTAGCGACCTATATAGTACAGATAGTTATACACATACGTATACACACACATATATATATATATATATAGTATAGTATAGATAGGACTTAAGTCATTGCACACTATAGAAATACCCTTAAAACCTTTACTGGAAATGGATACACAAATACATTCATATACATAGGACAATTGTGGACAGGAATATATAATTTAACATAGTCAAAAAAATCAAAATGGGGGGGCGGGACTGGGGTTTTTAAAACTCTTAAGTAAGACGAACAAAAAATACATAATATATATGTATACACATATATATATATATATATATATGTATATAGAATAAGAGAAGCACGCCAAATGTGGCATATAAATCCTATTATGATCTATCTCTTCACGCACACACACACACACACACACACATATACACATATATAGATTCATGTGTGTGTGTGTGTTGGGGATGGGGGGCGAAAAAATGGGTTTGGCCTTGTTTTGTTCACGCTGGCAGCGGCCGCTAAATCTATTTGTTGTGCTCCGCATAGATTCCCTCGATCTTTTTCCTGCGCTTCGTTAACAGCGGATTATTGGACTTGTCCAGCGCCTTGATTTGCATCTGAAATAGGATGGAGGATTAGGAGTGAGAGAGTCTAGTTGCGAGTAGTTGCTTCAGTTTACTTGATCGTAGTCCACTCGCATGGTGGCTAGCGAGCGTGTCATTTCCTCCTGCACCTCCGGCCAGGTCTCCTCGCCCTCCTTGAGCATGCGGCCGGTGCAGAGGGGCGTCTGAGGCACTGCATCGTACTGGGCTATCCACTTGTTGCGCAGCACATCCTCGATGCGCAGCCGCTTGCTGGGATCCACGTTGAGCATGCCCTTGATCAGATCCTTGGCCGCCTGACTGACATGCGTCCACTCGGGATCGGGAAAGTCATACTGGCCCGATCGGATGCGCTTCTTCATGCCCGGCGATATGGACAGTCCGTTGATGCTGTAGAACGGCGGAAAGCCGCACATTATAATGTACATGACCACGCCCAGTGACCAGATGTCGCAGCTCTTGTCATACTTCTGCGGGCCGAGCACTTCCGGAGCTAAAGCGACGAACGGAAGAAATCACTCAATGAAACATTTAAGGGGGAAGGGAGGGGGGGGGGAGGTGATTGGTAAAGGATCAGAATAGGCACACTGACCCACATAGTACGGCGTATAGCAGGGCGTCTGTAATGTGTCGTTGGTGAAGGTCTCCTTGGCAAAGCCAAAGTCTGTCAGCTTCAGTATCGCATTCGGCTCCTTTGTCGTATAGAGCAAGTTCTCTGGCTTCAAGTCCCGGTGCGCTATATCCCGACTATGCAGATAGTAAATCGCTTCGCATATCTCGCGCATTATGTGCGCCGCTTCCCGTTCCGTAAACGAACTGTCTGCCTTGTCCTGAATGCGCTGGAACAATTCGCCGCCCTCCATGCTGCCAGAGCGATCGATAGAGAGAGAGAGAGAAAGAGAGAGAGAATGCGAGAGAATGAATATGATGTGCAAAGTGCTGACAAAGCCAGTAAAACGTTTATGAATGCAGGCAGGAATTAAGGAACAGGAGAGATGTAGAAGAAGCTAGGGAATTCATTCTATCTATATTGTAAATCAAGAGAGAGCGAGAGAGAGAGAGAGAGAGAGAGAGTCACGCTGTCACTTTTCCCTTTTTTTCCCATTCATTCATCATAAATCAAGAGAGAGCGAGAGAGAGAGCGAGAGTCATGCTGTAACTTTTCCCTTTTTTTCCCATTCATTCATTTAGTCCAATTCAGCTGTGCCGCCTGTTAAAACGTTTACGAATGCCGCCGACAGAAATGGCAGCAGCTCTGCTTAGGTCTCTTTGATCTATTTATAGAGCTCAAGCTAATGCCTCACATAATTAGACAAATTAACGATAAATTAGTTTCAATGCGAGTGGAAAACTCGAAACTTATTTAATTATGGCGCGGATTTATGGCATCGTTTATGGCAGCCGAATGTAAACAAGGTGGCAACGCACTAATTGAGTTGCGTGCGAAAAGCGGAATTCATGAATAACGGTTAATGGCGTGCGCCATTCTGAGTTATGGTATCCAATTGGAAACCAAGCAAATCAAATTGGATGAGCGGGACTAGAGCTTATTGTTATAGCATCGAATTGGAAATCGATAGAATAATTTAAATGAGATTGATTACCAGTTGGAGTGTAGCCAATTGGAATTTATATTATTCCATTGTATGTGGCCAAAATGAAAATTGAATCGCCGTGAACGATCTAATTGGAAATTAATTGAGTTGAATTTAACTAATTAGAATTCGAGATTAGAGTTAATATAGCTACGAATTGCAAGTGGAAGTATTAGTCGATTGGTGACTGACTGGAATGAATTCAATATCCAATTGGACTTGCTATTGTACTACTATTTCACTGAACAATTAAATTGAAAACCTTTCGAGTACTTAAAATAAAACTTGTTGGGTGTCCAATTGGAATCTGATTTGTGACTGATTGCCGTAAATATGATTCAATTTGAATCACTGCAATCCAATGCGATTTCCCATTGTAATCTAAACAGTTGTCGATTCTCCAATTGGACCTAGTCTAATTACCATTCCATTACGACCAACAGGCACTTGCGGCCACTGTACGTGTTCTCGTAGACGTCAATGATGTTCACGATGTGCTTGCATCCGCTAGCCCGCCAATGCAGATCGACCTCACGTCGCGCCTTCTCATTGTCCAGCAGCACCTTGAGGGCGTAATTCTGTTTGGTGCGCCGATTGGTGCACTGCACCACCTTTCCATTGATGCCCAGGCCGAGCACCGTGTCCGATATTTCGTAGTCGTCCACCAAAGGCGTTGTCTTTGGTTGACGTTGATTTTGCAGCGAGAGCATCTTGAATGAATGTTGGGCCGAGCCTACAGAAGAGAAAGAGAAAGAGAGAGAGAGAGAGAGAGAGAGAATGAGAAACGAGAGTATTCCAATTAGAATTGTGATGTTTATGAGGCTATTACAAGTGCTTAGATCTAACTGCAGTCAACGACGAGAGATAGAGAGAGAGAGAGAGAGAGTAAATAAGAGTTGTTGCTGCTGCTCAGGTAAATTCTAGTTAGAGCTAGCTTATTGGAATATACATATAATAAACTGTTAGTGTTGCCCTCTGCTGTAATTAGCATTGAGAATGACAACAGTGTTGCCGTGCTGCAATTATAAATGTTGTTATTTATGGCAAATTCTAGTTAGAACTATCTGATTGGATAATAACAGGGAAGAGTCAGTGTTGCCGTGCTGCAATTTATATTGAGAATGACATTTAGCTATATGCAGCAGTGTTGCCGTGCTGCAATTGGCGTAAATCTGATCTGTCATTGGATAGTAGCATGAAGTTTTAGTGTTGCCGTGCTGCAATGCGTAGTAGGTAGGATATACATATGTGCCAGTTAAGTCTTAGCTAAAATTGCCATAGATATCAGTGTTGCCGTGCTGCATTTGGTAAACAAAAAAATCTATGAGCTGTTGTTGCTACTCAGTAAAATTCTAATCCTAGCTGCAATTAGTAGTAGATTGAGAGAGGGGCGTCAGTGTTTCCGTGCTGCTGCTGCAGGCAAATCATAGAAATTCTAGTTAGAGCTGCAATTGATGTCAGTGTTGCCGCGATACCTTAACGCTCAGCTTAGCATAGCATAGCTGAGCGGCAGTGTTGCCGTGCTGCACTTGACACTCAGGATGAGAGTAGTCTATCTAGCCACAGGCAAGAGACCATTCATCTAGAGTTGCCATATCGTTATTCAAGTACTTTCTGGACAGTGTTGCTGTGTCGCAATTAGCATCAAGTGTCATTGCATCATAATGATCTCTTATGAATCGACAAAACCAAATTTCAGCAATGACGTCACTTACACACAGAGTGACACACTTGAGTTGCGGTATTATTTACAAATAAACAAATTAATGCTACATTTGTTTTGTTATTTACTTATTGTTGTTGCTTTTATTGTTATTTGGCTTTACGTGGGCGCAACAACTTGTTAACGAATAGATAGAAAGAAGAGATGAAATTCTGTTCAATAGAAATTGCGAAACTCGCAACGAAACCGAACTTCAAGTAATTCGGACTCGAAATTGGGATTCGAATTGATTTAGCATTTCGTGTTGCTTTTTACATGGGCATAAATTATTCGAATTGGAATTGTACATCGAATTGGAATTGCTTTGCATATGCTAATTGGCATTACAGATCTTTCCGTTTTGTTTATGAAATTTTATGCAGCAATCGCCCGTGTGTGTGTGTGCGTGTGTGTGTGTGTGAGCGATTTTGTGTGTGTGCGAGTGGTCAGCTGCTTTAGCCATGCGACTTGTACAGTTAGTAGAAATGATAAATCTTGTACTAATTGCTGTGGTATGGATAGATGGAAAGGAGGGGAAGGGTAGGGAAGTATAGCAAGCATTACACAATGTTTGAACGGGGAGTGCTAATAGGAAAATGCACTTGCAGCCTGGCAACTCTGATTGGACATTGAGCTGCGTTGGCATGCCCACTGTATCCCACGTCTCACTATCACACACACACACTGTGTTAATGTATGTGTGTGTGTGTGTATATGTTTAGCTGATGAAATGAGTTTATGTTATTTATTTATTATGATTTAATTAGAATGCACAAAGGCAATTGCGGTTTTTGAAATGTATTTATATGTAAGCTATATTAAACACGAAATAGCATATTGCACAGCTCTTCTTCTTCTTTTTAGTAACTTTAGTCGCACAGAAACTCACACACCTGGTGTGTGTGTGTGTCAAAGCGGCAGCAACATGCGTCATGTTCCCCCCACTTAATGCGGTACTCTTTTTTTTTTTTTAGTACCATTTCCACTTTGCGCTTATTTTTGTCAGTCACACACACACACACATAGAGAAAGAGACATACACGTAGAGATTCGTCTTCTTTTTTTTATTAAACGTTAGGGTCAATGTCGCTGCACACTGTTATATATATTCTAGATATTAGCACTTGAATTCTCGTTTTTCGCTAACATACCTTTATTTGTTTTTATTTTTTTGTTCGGCGTGCGATGTAATAACAATAAAAAAAAAAGAAAACAATCCGCTCTTCGCGCAGCACGCTGCGTGTTTCGACTTAAAAGCAAAAACAATAACTGAAAATACTTTTTGCAGTGCGACCAGATCGCATTGGGCGCATAATACTAGATACAAAAACGTTCAGTGTGCCAAGTGTTTGGGTGGAATATTGGGAATGGACTAAAAAAAAAAGACTTTCTTTTTATTCAATAAATTTAATATTCAAATAAAAGTTGAATTTTATGCATTGTATTTACATATATGCATTGCCTATAATGTTTGCATATATCCATTAAAAGTTTATTGTCCTTATACAATGTCTGGCAGCGCTTAAAACAGGATGCGCCTAGTTAAACATAAATATTATTTTTAACGCATTGAAAGCTTGTTTAAACTTTCATTTGACTTTATTCAATTTGAATTATTCCAACAATTATATGCATTGTTTACTTCATGTTTTCGCAGTTTTAACAGCTGGTCACACCTGTCACTTGCATTTAAACAACATATGGCAACGCCAATTTCGGCGCCATCATTTAAACGCAACTATTGTGAATGCCATGCAGCTGCAAATCTGATTTGTTTCGAATTATGAAATAAAATCACTACGAACTGCAACATAGATGTATGTATATTTAATTTAGAGCAATAAAAAAAAGAACCTAAACAATGTCTTTAGCGGGTCATCTAAGAGGTGAATAACATAGACACATTACACAGTACACCATACAATTTATAATTATGGATTGAGGACTTTTTAAACATATTGTTGATAAAATATGCATTTGCTTAGGTCTATACTGTTCACAATTGTGCATTTGGACATAGCAAAGAGTCTATGCCCAGTACAAGTCCTTATTTTGAGTATTGCACTGATGGCTCACATATTTTGCTGTATTTTCTTTTCTTCTCTTCGACTTAAACTTTACTTCCCCCAGCTTATCTCTGTCGAGCTTGAACTTTTTCTATTTTACTTACGACTTAAAATTGAAACTAATTTGGGTTAGGAGGAGAAAAGTATTGAACATTATTATAGTGCTAAATTGCAGGTGTATGACATGGGTATTATTATAAGACTTGGATTGCATTATTTTCCTTCATTCTCATTTGTTTTTTCCTTTTCATTTTCATTCTCTTTATGTTTGTTAACACTACAAAATAGGAAATTAAATTTTGTTTTCAAAATATCAATTGAACAAAATGTTTGGTATTCTCCGATTAACTTCAAGTTTCCAAAATCGTCTTTTCCTCATTTGTCTTGATTCCTTTTCAGCTCCATTTGTTTGGGGGGGGTTTCTATATTCATCTCCTCCTCCTTTTCCTCACGTTGATCTTCTCAATTTTGATCATTTACACACACCAATGCGAACGCACGCACACCAACACACGTACGCGCGCTCGCTCGCTCGCACACACACATTTATAGATTCATGCACACGCACACACCCACACACAAAGGCGCCCACGCACGCGCTAGGGAGGAAGCGAGTCAGCGATAGATTTGCTTGATAACGCTCTCCATTCATTTACTTCGATTCCTTTCCAGATATTTTTATGACATTTATTGCATAGTCGCGGAGCGTGGCTGTCCTTCGTGTTCTCTCTTCCCTTCCTCTTCCTCTTCCTTATCTTCGTCGTCGTTGTTGTTGTCGTCTCCTCCTTCTTCATATTCTTTTCAGTTGCATTTTTATTGATGTTGCTGTTGTGTTTTTGATTTTGCTTGTTTTCCATTTTTTTGTTGTTTTTGTTTACTTTGAATTTGGTGATCAGTCGCTGGAGTTGCTCCTATGCCGATAAGCCGAGTGTCTTGCGCACCAATCGCTGCGCGATCCGATTGAACTCGTCCCTTCTCTCCCGCCACATGATCGCTGCATCCACATTCGCACCGCTCTCGTCGTTCGGTTCTAAAGGAAAACACAGACAAATTAGTCACTTGAACGAATATATATATATAGTTGCATCTCTGTACCCGCCAGCATGCTGACCACACTCAGGAGTATCTTCTCGACACTCTGAACGGGACTCCAGCGCTCTGCGGAGAGCTCGTAGCCCATGGGATCGTCACCGGGTGCGTGGAGTATTGATATGCAGACGCGGCCATCGGCAAAGATGTTTGGATGAAACATATCACAAGTGAATTTCATTTTAGGTGGACTCAGTGGATAGTCAGGTGGAAAAACCAAACGGGCTGGAAATACGCCGCCCTCGAAGCAGGTGCCCTCGGGTCCGCTACGAAATACAGTTAGATTAGATATGCACGCATTACATATGTACACGTATGTACGTGTGTGTGTGTGTGTGTACACGATTTGGCAACTCACGCAATTAGCGCCTCCCATTCGAAGAAATTGTCCTCGCTGATGGGTCCAGCGGCGATGCCTTCTGGCGGATCCAATGTCAGCTCTGTAGAGTGTGAAAGTGTGAGTGAGAGAGGGAGTAAGGGGAACAGTTATAAATAGTGTATTATTGTAGAACTTGCTCATGCCTCGCAAATACATATATTTTCAGCATTTGCCCAAAGTCCCGTTCACTTACGTTTATATTCCGCCATCAGCCGACGCAGCGCCGAGCCAGCCATTTGTCGTCCACTTTAATTCAAAACTGCAGCCGAGGTCAAGTTAAGCGAGAAAAACACCACGTTGGTATTTGCGAGCGTGTGGCATAAAGTTGCAAAGTGTTTATTTTTATATATGTATGTGTATATGTATATACATACATATGCATATACATATACACATATATATATTTATATATAATTATATATGCATGTATATATATGTATATGTATATTTATGTATATATACAAGCTATATGTTTGGTGTGTGGTATATATATAAATATATATATATATATAAATTTATATATATTTATATTTATATATACATATACATATATGTATATATACAAAAAAAAACAAACACAAACAAACAAACAAAACTGTCGAACTGCCGTGTGTATATATATATCTATATATATATATGTATGTGCGTCTGTTTTTATTTAGTCCGTTTGCGTATGTCAATGTCGGCCAGCTTGAAAAAAAATGAAACTACGCTTTTGCGTTTTTGGCGTTGCCAGACGAATTCACTTGCTATCGTATTTATCGCATACTCATCATATCTCTGCAAATCTCAGTGCGCGCAAAGCGTCGGCTTATTATGCATAATTGATTCAGCTGCTTGTTGTTATTGTTGCACACCCTATATTTATTTTTCTTCCGAATTTTTAATGTATCCAGGCATCTGCTTGAGCCCTATTATTTTTCTTACTTGACTTTCTACTTCAAGGCGAGCATGCATGCGTCTGTGCTGCCACTGTTGTGCTGTTGTTGTCTCCAACACTTATGCCTAGATCTGGCAACACTTGTTTACTTATTATTTATTTTATTTTTAATACAAGACGTAACTACTTTTAATATGCTAAAATAATAAAAAATTACAGCTCGTTGCGCTTATTGCGGCAAGATGAACACGAAGACGAATTGGCAGGCAGATGAGCTTTCAGCTCGCGCCAAAAGTTGACACGATGCTGCAGCAACGACAGCTCCATACGCAGCAGCGCTGGCAGCGCCTCGGCCTCGTCCACGTCCGCCTTGGAGCCCAGCCGAGCATATTGCACCGGATAGGTGCGCGTGGGCAGCCAGGTGGGTAGATTGCTGGTGCCATTCACATGATTCGGATCACTAAATGAAATTTATTTTTATTTTCAGTTCACGCGTTTAGCAATTGCTGCAGCTTACCCGTTGCGTGCAAAGTTCACCCAGAGGCGCAGCATGAGGTCGCGTAGCTCTAGGTCTTGGCGCGTCGGCACCGCGCTCACGAACAGCTCCTGGCCAATGGGAAACAGATATTGCAGCTCTTCAGCATGACAGGCGCCATAGAACTCATTGCGCTCGCCCTTGAAGATCTCCGAGAAGCTGGCCGCGCCCTTGTGATCGAACAGATAGACATAGGTGGGCGCCGGCTGCTGGTCGTCCAAGCGCAGCTGTAGATACTCATCGACGCCAGCCACAAACCAGCCGTCGGATATCAGCTGTAAGCATTATAATAAACATATGTATAAATAGAGGGGAATACATGTATATGGTTATATGATGCTCTACTCTTTGTCCTTACATCGGTCAGATTTTGATGATTGGACTTGTTGTAGTTGTGGCCCGCCTTGAAGTAGAAGTTCTCGATGTGGCGTGTGATCTGCTGCTGCTTCTCTTCCTCGTGATGATCATAGTTGAGCACCACAGGCAGCAGGCGATCGAAGGAGGACTTGAACTCTGTCATGAGATGGGGCAGATTGAGCAGGGCGGCCGTCTTCAGCAGACCCTCCTCGGCTGTGACGCCTATCATTAGGGGCAACACCTGGCCATGTGGTCGCTGCGCCACCTCACGTGGCCGTTGCGTCAGGAAGGCGTCCTCGTGCTCCGGCTCAATGACGGGCGGAAAGGGTATCATTGGATCGAAGTCCCAGACCTGAAAGAAGTTGCATTATCACTCACTCTACACACACACACACACACACACACACACACACATGTGAAACTTACAAACATATCGTAGAGCGTGGCTACCACATCTTCGGCACGCTTGCCGCGCAAACACTTTAGGCGTTCTGGCCAATCCTCGCCAGCTGCGGTGCAGTTCAGCAGCTCGGCCAGCTTGAGTGCACGCTTTGCGGCCACACCCTTGTGGGCGGGCTGCGCCCATGGATTAAAGTAGGTGCCCGATTGTGCGATAGCCCGATGGAGTAGGCCGCGCGACTTCTCGGAGAGCATATGGTAGGTGACACTGGCACCGCCGGCGCTCTCCCCGAACACCGTCACACGCTGCGGATCACCACCAAAGACGGCAATGTTGTCGCGCACCCAGCGCAGCACCTCCAGCTGATCCTTGAGGCCGTTGTTGCCCGGACAGTCGAGGGTCTCGGTGCTGAGGAAGCCAAGCGGACCCAGCCGGAAGTTGGCCGAGACCAGCACGATGTCGTGCTCGAGCAGGAAGTCGGGTCCATAGAAGCTGCTGATGCCCGAGCCGCACTGCCAGCCGCCGCCATGGAACCAAACCATGACGGGCAATGGCTCCGCTGGCACCGGATCCGGTGTATACACATTGAGATACAGGCAATCCTCCGAACCTTCAATGATCATGTCGCGTCGAAACGGATCCCGCTGCATGCAGACGGGCGCATCCTTGACAGCCAGTCGCTCGCCCTGCCACGGCGGCATCGCGACGGGCGCCCTGAACCGCAGCTCGCCCAGCGGCGGCACTGCATACGGCACGCCCATAAACGCACGCATATGCCGCCCGCTGTGGGTGGTCTTGTGACGGCCCACCAGCCAGCCGCCATGCGGCATCTGGACATGCATGCCCTGCGAGGCACGTGCCCCTGCCGCATCGATCAAAGCGCACAGCACGAGCGCCGCCAGCCACACGAGCTTCCAATCGATTGCCATTGTCTGTCTCTTTGTCTGCCTGTCTGCCAGTCTCAGAGCTCTTCAGCTCAACTCGTCAACTGATCTGGCCAGCGGCCGGCGCTGCTGGTTTTAAGATTACAACATTCAGTTGCTGACCCGCGTTTCCCACACGGCGCACACTGGTTCCGCATACTAAAAATAACCTGAACATGAAATCAAAAGAATCCCAAAAAAATTCAAATTTCATTTATTTCCATAACTGGAAAATATCCAAATAAATTGCAAAAAAAAATATATATATATATATATATGTCTGGTTTTTGAATAACGAAAGTGTTTTTTCGTTCTCATAAAATATTTAATAATATGTAATTTATAATCTTTAATATGTAATCTGATGCATATATAATCATTTTTCTTATTTATAATCTGGGACTCAATCAAAGTCTTTTCGAAAGCTGTTTAATAGCTTACACGTGTTTCCAGGGTTCACTCAACGAAAAGCTCAGCGACCTTTTGTTCCTTTCTTTAGAGCTTTTTTGAATTTTGCATGCTTTTGTGGTAAAGCTTAAGGCGATTGTGTTTTATGCTGAGATTCCTTGAAATGCAAGCTTTTAGAAACTTTCATAAGCTCTTAACTGTTTCTTCATAGTTGATTATTCGTAAAAATTAATTTGTATTTCCTATTTTATATTAAAAAGTTTTATATATGAGCTTTTATTACAACAAAAATGCTGTTATTAGATATTTTCTAAATAGAAAATAATATATAGTAAATATATAAAGTACTGAAAATTTGGAATTAAAAAAAAATTATATACTTGTGAGTTATTAAAATAAATAACAAATGCATAGTTTGAATATTAAAAAGTTTATATAAATATATTAAAAATTTTGAAAGAAAAATAAATTGAATTTTAAAAGAAAAATTATAATTTATTTATGCTAATATTTATATTTCGTTCCTTTTCTTATCATTTTGAAAAAAAAAAAACTAAAACTAAAAATAAAAGTCAATTCATTTTTTCTTTTCAATTTTTCTTTTTTATAATATATATATATAATATAAATATATAAATTTATAATATAAATATATAAATAAAATTACTAAAAATAATAAATAATAATAATAATTTAAAAAAATAAAAATTGTATAAAAATTATCACATTATAAAAAAGAAAAATATAAATAATAAAAAGAAAAATAAGTTTTTCTGTTTTAAAAAATTACAAAAAAAGAAAGATTAATATAAATAATAATAAAATAAAAAATAAAAGTAGTTTTTATAATATAATAATTTTTATTTTTTAAAATTATTATTATTAAATTAATTTATAATTAATTAATTTTTTATATAAATAAAAATATAATTTTCTGATTTTTGTTTGCTTATATATTACAATTCTTTTCAGTGTTTATTACAATTTGTTTATGACTTCAAAGACAGGTATAATATTTTTTTTACAATGATTATTTGTAATGCAATTTATTTTGTTGATTTTCTTTGTCAAAAACTTGTCCTAATAAATAATTAATAAATGCATTGTTTTTTGTTTTTGTATTTTGTAACTTGTAAGTCATGACCTGTTTTAGCGCCTCGTCACACTGTGCTCATCTGGAAGCTCGTTTGCGTAAATTGTTTATATAAATTAAGAATTCGTGTTTTGTTGTTTGATGTTGTCTGTTTCGGTACTTAGCCCCAAATGTATGAAATAAATACAGAGAAAAAATCTTCAATGCAAAAGTTGATTTGTTAACAAACCCCAATTAGCGCACAGTGGCACAAGACAAGACTCTGGTTGGCCTTATGAATTATGTTTTATATCATATTCTTCTTCTTTTGGATCTTTTAAGCTCAGCTTTGACTTTGATTTGTTGCTGGTTCCACTGTGCGATGGTTCCGAATGCTGCTCAAAGTGTGTCGCATGAGATGGCATAAAAATAGAAGAAGAAGAAGAAGAAGAAGAAAAAAACCCATAAATATAGTCAGCCCCAATCAAATTTGGACACTCGTTCAAATGCTGTTCTAAGATGGGATTTCTCTAATCTTGTTTTCCTTTTTCAGTCAGAGCTTGGCCTTCACCTGAACACTCGATGATCGAGTACCCAATTGGTATTATGCCACTATAAACCTTCATTAGCGGCGCAATAGTAAATCAAATGAGTATCTTTCAGTCCGGGTGTCATTATGACTGCATAATACTCGCTCACTCGGTCGTCAAGAGATTGTAAGATGAACCTCAGCTTCTTGAAGCGCTTCCTCCAAAACCTATAGTCTAATATATAAGGCGAAGGCGGACGGATAGACGTATTTACGGCCGAATATACAGACAACGAAATGTATACACATTGGCATTTAAACTAATATACCCTTCTCGATTTCATGATCATATGCATATGAAACCAAATTTGTCCATTTGCCATGAAACACCTCAAAAACAAAAAAAAAACAAAAAATTTCAATTGAATCCGCCCTCTTGAGGCGTGGCAGAGGCATGCTTTAAGCAGCATGGCCATTCCGCAGTTGTTCACATCAACTTGACGGAACTGATATACCCGATTTGCACCCTGTACTTAAAAGTTGAGCTACAGCAAATTAATCAAACTTAAGTTCAAATAAAAACAAATGAGAGTACGAATAACTGGGGAGTGCTCGACTGTTATATATCCTGCAAAAGCAAAACAAACTAAGAAATGAAAGTATGCTCTGTATGATATGATATAATCCCATCTGAATAGAAATCTATACCTTAAGCAAATGACCAAGTAAGATATGCAGCTACAGAAATTGTAATATTATATATTACTTGATCATGTTCAAGCTTCAAAATGTTTTTCTCTCTCTCTCTCTCTCTGTCACTCTCTCCCGCTCTTTTGCAGTTTTCTTGTTTTTTTATGAAGTTTTTCTCTTTCACTGCTTTTCTATACTTCTATGCCGCTATGGCTTTCCCTCTCTCGCTCTCTCTCTCTCTCTCTCTCTCTCTCTCTCTCTCTTTTCCTATTCATGTCTTTATCAAGATTTTCTCTCTCACTGCTTTTCTATACTCCTATGCCGCAATAGCTTTGCCTTTCTCTCTCTCTATCTTCCACTCTGTTTTTTTTTCTATTACTGCCTTTCCATCTTTATTTGTTTTCTTTCTTTCATTCTCTCGCTAGCTCTCACTGTCAATCTTTTCCTCTCTCATTCACTTGAATTCTCTTAATTTTCAGTATGTCTCTTTCCTGTTCTTTCTATTCCTTCCCTCTCTCTCTCTCTATATATCACTGTGTCTTTCTGGCTGTCTCTATATTTCTACCTCTCTTCCTTCTCTCCCTTCTCTCCCTTTTTTATTCCTCTATCTTGCTCTCCTTCTCACACTAGTCAGTTCCGTCTTCTCTCCCAGCTCGTTCTCTTTCTTTCTCTTGCTGCATTGTTCTGTTTCTATCTCTATTTTTCTCGTTATCCGTATAATTTATAATACCCTCTGACTGCCTGTCAATTACAGGGTATTTCATATTGAAGCGCACTTCAAAAAATGCCTTTGCATGCCTCAAAAAAAAAAAAGGAGCAAGAGAAGAAGTAGAAAAAATACCAACGAGCTAATAAGCGCAACGTCTGCGGCCTTTGAAGTTCACTTTGCAGAAGCTGATGAGTGCGAGAGAGCGAGAGAGAGAGAGAGAGAGAGAGCGAGATGCCTTCATGCTACGAAAGTTTACCTTTTTCTGCTTTGCTTTGTTTGTTTTTTTAATTTTTATTGAAGTTTTTACTAATATGCGACAAATACTTCGACATACTCCTACCCTCTCTCTCTCTCTCTCGCACACACACACACACCGTTTCGCCCATCTGCCACGCCCATCGCTTAATTTGTTGATGTGACTTTTGATAAATGTTCGTGTCTAGGCCGCAGATTTATTTAGTTATTCAGTTAGCCGGTCGACCAGATTTTAATCCACTTGAGTGGCCATTTGTCAAAAAAAAAAAAAAGAACTAAGGAAGAAAGGGAGGAGGGAAGAGTGGAAGAGAGGAAGGATGAAAGGGAGACAGAATAAGCAGTGGACATTTCGGGTAATTGGTCAGTTGGCTACAAATAAATGATCATATGAATACAAGCATGAGACAAATGTGTGTGACATAGAGAGATAAAAGAGAGAGAGAGAGAGAGAGAGAGAGAGAGAGAGAGAGAGAGAGAGAAAGAACGAACTCAAAATGCAAGCGTATAAAGTTGTAATTGCTTAATAGAGGAGGATTAGATTGGATTGGCATAGGGATAAAAGTGGATAGACTGGGATAAGGATAATATGGTGTAGGATAAGGTATACAAACGATAGAATGAGAGAAAAATAGAAGAAATAAATGAGAATGGGAGAGGAAACGATTGGGATATTAATAGATAGATAATAAAAAGAATGGATAAGAAAATTAAAAATAGAATGAGAAATAGAAATGAAATAGAAGAAATAAATGAGAATGGGAGAGATTAGGATAATAATAGAAAAAGAACGGATAAGAAAATAAATAAATATATCATAAAAGGTGACAGTATGGAATAGGAAATGGAAATGGCTAAAAATATCTAAAGGCTTAAATATAATCTAATATAATATATAGTATTATAGATGATTTCGGAACAAAATTTCGTGAAAAAAATCTAGTAAAATTTGGATGAGAAAAAAAAAATTTGTAAAACAAAATTGAAATGAAGTAAATTGAGCTAATCTTGGTAGAGTTACGAGAGATTGTAGCTAGAGTACATACCCAAAAAAACTGCTAAATATAAATAAAAATTATAAAAATCAAACAAAACTTTGGCGTGAATAAGGAAAGGATAAATATTAAAGGAATAAATAAAGAAAAATTTAATTTCAACATTTACATGGAAATATTGTTGAACTAAAAATTTGGTATTTCTGCTCAGATTATGCAGGTATTTGCACTTTAAGTGAAGTAAGGGAAGGTCTTTGCCCCGCTACCCAGAAATTTACCAAAAAAAAAAAAAACCCTTTTTGTGGGCCAACAAGTCGAGAGCCGCAACTGAAATCCCTTTCGCGACTCAAGTCGAATGGAAATACAAAAATGATTTATTGTAGGTAAAATATTTATTGTTTTTTCTCTCTCTCTCTCTCTCTTTCTATATATATATATTTTTTTGTATTCCTCACAAATTCTCGTTGTTTTTGTTGTAAAATAAACAAAAGGTCACGCGGCATCTTTTGAATTCTTGTTTCTTGCGCCTCTCGGAAAACCCTTTAAAAAAAAATTCACTGAGAATGTCGCTGTCGGGCAGCAACGACTGCATAATGCTCGCTCATTTTGGTGCCTAAGGGACTGTCTATAATAACTTAACTCTCGGCTGTTCCTAAGTGACTGTCTATAATAACTTAACTCTCTTTAGGATTCTTGCTACAAGATTGGGAGATGTAGAGATATAGTGTAGGCATGCCACGCCTTCAAGGGGTATATCGTCCATATAAGGTCCATTTGCTTAACCATGCCTATCCATATCTATTATAAAGTTATCCACACGACTATTTAAAAGTTTCAAGCCTTTACCAGCTGAAGTAAAAATATTTAGCTCTTAGAACACATCCCAGCCCTTTTTCCTTTTTCCTCCACCCAAAGGAAAATCTATAAGGTCGCAAGTTTATCAATCTGTTGCATATACCATATAAATAGAGTTTTCCACTTAGACAAATGAAGAGACGGTTGCACGGTACGGACGGTACTGGACATATCCAATAAACTCGTTTCTAATAGGTGAACGAGTATAAAAAGTGAAATAATTATTAACAAAACACAGAGCGAGCGCGTAGAGCCCAGCAGATGCTTAGAAATATGCGGGCCACGCCCACCCCAAAACCCAGTACGCCTTTTACTGTATTTATTTATTCTGCATTTTGGGTCAATTCCTTTGGTTTCATTTAATTAAAAAAGCAAAAGCGCGACGAGCAATAAAAAAAAAGTGTATAAATATATATAGAGAGAGAGAGAGTGGGATACAGAGAGCGAGAGAGAGAGAGGTATATTCACATGCATGTCTGTCCCTGGTCTTGTTAGCTTGTTGGCATCCTTGTATTTACTTAGGATCAGGTGGTGAGCCTCAGCCTGAGCCTGAGTCGTCCGTTTGCTAAACCAAAAAAAAAAAATTTATATATAATACAAACAATGCAAAGAAGCCACTGCCGCCGCCGTCGCCGTCGCCGTCGCCGCTGAAGCCGAAGCCAAAATTTCAATTTCGCGGTTACTGCATATTTTCCCATGCCTTTTCAGCCGCACTGTGGCATACCCTGTACGCTGCGGGCGTGACAGATTGGCTATGATGCACTATTTAAGTTTCAGTTTTATTTAAGTTATATTTTTTATCCATTTCTTTTTTGTTATTCATTGCATTTCCTTCTTTACTTACTTTTCTCTTGAGCTTCTCGCTTCTTGATTTTTTTTTTTAACATTGATTTTTGTGCTTTGCTTTTACTTTGGCTTTTCGCTGCTTTCTTCATTTTCTCTTTTTCCTAAATTTACTTCTCTTTTATGCTTCTTTCTTTTTCTCCTTGTCGCTTCTCTTGAGCTTCTCGCTGCTTGATTTTGTTGTAGCTTAGATTTTTGTGTATTGCTTTTACTTTGGCTCTTCGCTGTTCCCTTCATTTTCCACTTTACTTCTCATTTTGTTCCTCACATATTTTTCCTAACTTTACTTCTCTTTGATGCTTCTTTCTTTGCCTCCTTAGGTTCTTTTTGTCTTTTCTTTATACTTTATTTTTTACTTTTTATTTATCTTTGCTTCTCACATTTCTTTCGCCTCTCACTTTCCTTCTTTCTTTATTTTTTGCCATGTTTTTCGTGTTGCTTCTGACTTTGCTTCTCGCTTAACTTCACAATTCATAATTCACTTTTCTCTTTGCTTCTCAATTCGCTTCTCATTGCATCTTCTCACTTTAGTTTAGCCTTTATTCCTTACTACTCTCACCTTATATCTCTCTCTCTCTCTCTCTCTCTCTCTCTCCATTTTTCTCAAACTCTTTTCCTCTCGCCCTCTTCCTCTCCCTATGCTTTTCCTGTAGCTTCTCTCTCTCTTACTCTCTTGCATCAACTTGTTGCTTTCCCTTTTACAGGGTATCTCTTGCGTCGCCCTCTCTCACTATATACATGAGTTGACGTCTTGTTTGGCTTTGAGGTTTAAGGGCTGTTCCGCGGAGGCGTGGCTGGTGGGGGGTGTTACGGCTGCCCGCCGCCTCAATGGCAATGGAATTTAAACGAAATTTTTGAAAACAGCTAAAAATGGAACTTTAAAATATGCCAAAACGCAGCGGCTTAAGCGATAATTGGCCACTAGGAAAACGTGGAGGAGGCCGCACTTATCCTTATCCTTATGACTATGGCCTTATCCCTGTTCCTGTCCCTGTCCCTCTCCCTGTCCGTGTCGATGTCGATATGCTTCGATAGAATGTTGAAACATGTCCAAATAGCAAATGTAAATTGTTCCATGTTCGGATCGGGCTTAGACTCTAAGCTAAAGGAAGAAGCAGCAGCAGCAGCAGAACTTTTCTTGCGGTGGTGGAATGGACTTGAACTTGGACATGGACATGGACATGGACATTTTGGGCCTCTGGGTCTCAGCGAGCTCTACAAATTGATATGCAGCAGCTGTTGCGTATTTCCAATGGATCTATTGGGGGTGAGTGGGTGGGTGGGTGAGTGGGGGACAGCTGTGCATTTTAAGCGCCATTCAGTAGTAATAATCATAAAAATATGTATAGTCCGATATAGATATATATATATATAATAATATATATATATATAACCGCTGTCATAGTCAGTGCTGGGGATTAGTTCGCCTGATTGGACACGATGTGATTAACTTGTCATCAGCTTTGGCGGCTCATCTGATGCGAGCACGTCGCGCGACATGACAGGCAGCAACACGTTCCACGTCACGGACCCCCCCACCCCTCCACACTCAGCTCCATTGGCAGAAGCATTGACACTGGCCGAGCAAAGCCTGGCGCCCTTACTCAATTGCTATCTCTCTCTCTCTCTCTCTGTCTCTCTACCTCCCTCTAGCCCTCTCTCTCTCTCTCTCTCTCTCTCTCTTTCTATCTCTATCTGCCTCTCTCTCTCTCTCTCTCTCTCTCTCTCTCTGCTATTCACACACAAAAAATTAACCCATTACGCACTCCATTAACGCCCGTTGCCAATGCATATGAGCCACAGCTAATTAGTTGTGGCAGCTGATGCTGCACACACTCATACACACATACTCACACACACATACACACACACACATTGTCCACACTTACATGCTTTGCCATGGAACACTAAGAGCAGCCGTCAAACTTCGTTATTCAGCACGATTTAATACAGTTTCGAATGCAGACAAAGAAAGGCACAGAGACTCATACACACACACACACACACACTTGCCTATAAGCATAGAAATAGCACAGTCGCAACACACACACACACACACACACACACGCACACACACATACCCACACACACACAGTCACTCTATGGAGTTATAGAGTCTGTAGCAAATCGATCTTTAGCCATATTCATTGATAACATTTGTGTTCATCATGTTGCGCTAGTATCAAACGAAATCGTATAATGAATTGAGCTTTCTCTCTCTCTCTCTCTCTCTCTGTCTCTCTCATCAGCTGTCTCTGACTCTCTCTCACTGTCTGTCTCCCTCTATCTCTATCTCAATCTCACTATCGGAATCCCTCCTGCTCTTTCTCTAGCTATCCATCTCTCTTTATCTGTCTCTCTATCTATCAATCTCTCTCTCTCTCTCTCTATCTCTGTCTCTCAACTATTATTTCAGATTCCATTATATTCAACATTTGGTTCTCAGATCTATATCTCCTTTTTCCTTCTCTCTCTTTCTCTCTCTCTCTCACTCTCTCTTTCTCTCTCTCTCTCTCTTTCTCACACACACACACACATATGCTACTCATATTAAAGTCATAATATTTATTTTGCTCCAGATCTTCATCCCAAACAATAACTCAGAAAATTCCCTTTGTATTGCATGGCCTAACGAAGGCCAAAGGGGCGTGGCACGAGCTGTAGCATTGTGAATGCGATTTCTCTGGCCTTCTCTCTCTTCTTCTCACTCCTCTTCGCTCTCTTTTGTTGCTGTTGTTGTGCATTTGGCTTTTCAAGTCAAGTGCATTTGCTCTGTTTGGTGGGGGCAGGACAATTGAGAGGGGGGAGAGGATGCGGATCCAGCTGCTGCTTGGGTACGCGCGAGTGCATCCGAATGCCTGGCATTTGGATTAACAACAATAACAACAATGCAACAACAGCAACAACAACAACAGCAACAACAACAGCAATAATGATTTCTTTTTGGCTGGCAGCTGGGCCACGCCCTGTTGAGTGCCCAAGAGGGCGCTAAGCATCAAGTGCTACCAATTGGCCCCAAGGAGCAGCCCCAGCAGCAGCCCCCCACAAGGCAGTCTCCAGCCTTGGATTTGATAAAGTTGATTGGGTTTGGGAAATTTCATGTCATCGAAGTAGGCCTTTGCACCACCCGAAATCATAGGCAAAAAAAAAATAAAAACAAAAATTTAGTCTCATTCAGTCCAAAAATTATTTCACATCGTAAATAATTTTTGATTGTACATAATTTTTTTTTTTTTTTTTTTTTAAATTTCCAAGTCTCTAAAAATTCTCAAAATTTGCATTGCATATACAATTATCATGGATATGGACATGCCACAAATGGGTATTTGCGGTGTGCTCAAGAAGAGCGAGGCTAGCCTGGACTTGAATGGGGTAAGTCGATTCATAGCTACATACATATATCTTTTCCCCAGATCATCCCGATTTGCTCACAGCGTTTCATAGCCGAGCAACGGAGCCAACCCGAAGCTTGTCTGGATAGCAAAACGAAGCCACAACAAATCACTAAAGCAAGCCATAAATCTACGGAGTCGCGTCATCAGTCTAGCGATATGGAACAACATGGTAAAGATATAGTTGAGGCGGACTACGAATCAAGTGGCAGGCATTAATAATCATATAATTATTGGACAAGGTATTTTATTGCATGAGATCCAATAAAATGAGAGAGTTTTGCGAAATTTCAATTTCAATTTTTACTATATTTTCTTTTCATTTCAGGACCTAGCCGTATAGCCGTATATATAGCTGCAACTATTCGATGGATCAACAAAGCGAAAAAAAAAAAAAAAAATGAAACAAAAAAAAAATCGATAATCGTTTTGTATCACTTTTAATTTTTGCACAAATTCCAATTCGAAAACTTTTGACAAGTCCCACCAAATGACATTAGAGGAAGTAGTTATAACTCTCAAAAAGCCATTTATACTATAATTATATATGTATATAAAGCGTCTCTTCTATAATATGTAAATTGAAATTTAGACACATTGACCTTTAGTAAATCGAAATTTTAAAGTTGAAAATGTTGTTTTCTTCAAGGGTTATTCGGGTTATCCGAGTCTTGTGATAAAGCCAAGTGTTTAGACAAGTGTCCCGCTGCTTTGGATGGGATTGCCTCCCCCCCTCCGTATATCTTCAGTTCTCATTCTCCTTATGCTGTTTAGAATTATGAACTGGCATTCGAAATATCTCCGTCATGTTGTCCAAGTGTCGCGCGCGCGTTAAGCACGCCAAATGTCTTAAGTGCACAATGGAGCCACAGACCCGACATCAAGTAGAAGGGGATTTACATCCATCCATCCATCCATCCATCCACCCACTCACACACAAACACATATACAGAGCGCAACAATGTGGTAACGGGGCGTGCGAATATTTCAACGTGATTGTGTAGGATTTAAATGCCCTAACCTAGGGTATTATCATCTTGTTGGTGAGTATGAAAAAAGACAATAACAATGACAATAACAATGCTAATGATAATGGTAATGCAAATAATTCTGCTAATGATAATGCCAATACTTACACTAATGCTAATACTAATTATTATACTAATGCTAATGCTAGTATTATTACTAATGCTAATGCTAATACTAATACTTACACTAATGCCAATGCTTATGCTAATACTTACTCTAATGCTAATACTTACAGTTATGTACTTATACTTATGCTAATGCTAATGTTAATTATAATGCTAATTCTAATGCTAATACTAATGCTAATGCTAACACTCACACTTATGCTAATGCTAATACTAATGCTTACAGGAAAGCTATGCTTATGTTTATGCTTATGCTTACACTTAAGCTAATGCTAATGCTAATACTTACACTTACGATAATGGTAATGTTAATACCAATGCTAATTTTAATGCTAATGGTAATACTTTCACTAATGCTAATACTAATACTTACACGAATACTGATGTTAATACTAATGATAATGCTAATGTTCATGCTAATTCTAATGCGAATGCTTAAGCTAATGTTAATGCTAATACTAATATTTAAACTAATGCTAATACTAATACACGAATACTAATACTCATACTAATGCACATGCTAATGTTATTATTAATACCAATGCTAATGCCAATACTAATGCTAATGTATTTGGTAATGCAAATACTAATACAAATACTAATGGTAATGCTAATGCTAGCACTAAAACTAATACTAATGCAAATGTATTTTCTCATGCTAATGCCAATGCTAATGTTAATGATTGTGCTGACTATCATAGATAATGATGATGGAAGTTATGCTAATGACAACAATGACTATGCTGCAGATTTAGTATTAATGCCTAATGATAAAGTTTGTTGCTAACGATGATAATGACAACAATGTAGTGCATCTCCTAGTCGGTCAATGTCAGCTCGAGTCATTCACATTTTTTGCCTTGTTTCTTTTGGGTTTTTGCCATTTACACTTGAGCGAAGGGTGCGAATTTTGTCACTCCGTTAACGTCAAGGCCATGAATACATCAGCTGAAGATGCCGCGGATGCGGCTGAGCGCATTTACTCTGTGTGTGTGTATGTGTGTAAGGGGGCGTGGCCAAGTGGCTGGAGCTGGATGCGAATGAACAGTCGAATGCTTGCTTTGGCTGCCTTTGCGGATTCTTTAGCTGCTGCTGCTGCTGCTGCTGTTGTTGTTGTTGGCAGCATTTGAACCCAAAAATATTTCACACCTATGTGAGTGTACGGTAGTGCGTATGTGTGTGTGTGTGTGTGTGTGGCAAGTGGCAGTTGCTGCTGCTCGTTTGGCTGTCACTTTGGCTCTTCGCATTGCCGCTCGTTGAAATTCATTAGGCAATGCAAGGGGGGGGGGGGCGTGGCGGCGGTCGGATGCAGAGCCAACGGCACATGCAACATGGCAGACAAGGCACGAGACAATGGCAGCCGTGACAAACGTAACGGAAGACGGCACAGACAGTTTTATACAGAGCGAGGAAAATAGAGAGAGAGAGAGAGAGAGTGTGTGTGTGTGAGGGAGACAGGGCTATTCCTGTGACAGTGGCATGTCTAAATGTCGACGACAGGCCATTTTCTATAACTTATCTGATTTTAATTGCTTCAAACATGTGCGTGCACGCTCATTGTCTGCTCTCTGTGTGTGTGCCATCTCTCTCTCTTTCTCTCTCTCTCTTGGCAGCGCATCCTTTTTTTTTGTCGCTGTCAACATTATTTCACGTTGAGCGTTTCGTCGCCAATTCGTTGAACAGTGCCACTGCCACTTGGCAGACAAGTTGATGACCCTCCTCCCACCTCATCCCCCCCTACTGCTGCCACTATGCACGTCCACCACGTACTATGTCCCATGTGTGCGTCTCTCTCCCACTCCTCACTCACTCGCTCACTAGCTCGCTGTGTGCGTATGTTTATCTCGCCGTCTTTTTATGAGCTTTGTCGGGCTTTGATGTTAATTACCCTGTAACAACGACGACGTCCTTAGCGCTATAGTATCTACTTCCCCCTCTTCCTCTTCTTCTCCCTCACACACACACACACATTGAATCTTGCTCAATGCGAGAAGCTGCCCTGACGCTTGGTAAACAAAATAGCAGCAGTCGCCGCCGGCAGCGCTGCTTCTGTTGCTGCTGTGTGTGTCGCTCGCTGGCCGAGATTATCTCCAAGGACCTATAAATCCAGTCATTAAAGTCAAAGTCACAAGACGTTGCCGGCTTATCAGCGTCGGGAGCGGCTTTCGGGCATCGCTCTTTCACTCTCTCTCACTCCAGCACACGCTGCGCTTTATAATAAAATTAAGCTAAAAATACACACCAACACACATACACACACACACATACATACGCACATAGAGCAGGCAGCGCTGCTTGTCTAGTTTTTGTTTTGTTTTTCTTTACGTTTTGCTTCGCATTTCGCTTCTTTTTTTCTGCTGTTGCTTTTGGCTATGTTTTTATTGCACGCATGTAGTTGGCACTCTGCGGTGTTGTTGTCTGTTGTCTGCTTAAGCAGCGTTGCCAGATGTTTTTTTTTTTTTTTTTTTTTTTTTGGGAAATATGCATACGTGCTTGCTGTCCTTCATTCGTCGCTGTCCTTGCCACCCGCTGCGCTGCCGCTACTTAAAGCTAAAAATTAAGCCATAAAGCTTATGCTTAACGTTTAAATGAGTTTTTGGCAGGGAAAGTGCAGCAATTTAAAATGTCGTCAAGTAATTTAGAGCGAAAGCCGTTCAATGCTATCTACATGTATGTACATATACATATCATATAAGTATGCTATATTAAATTCGTTTTGCTTTGACTATCGGTTGCTCATCTCGTTCAACATGTCAAACAAATCCAACTCAAATAAACTTGTAAAAGAAAAATATATGTATACAATATATATAAATTCACTTCTTGTGCTTCTAATTCGATTTCTGATCTCTGGCATTTCGATTATGTCAGCTACAATCGCAGCCTTAAATCACAATCAGCCAAATTTGTTGAAGGGCAAACGAGGGCAATTGACAGCTAGATATGTTGACTCTGGTGGGAGAGAATGAGATAGAGAGAGGGGCTTTGCCAGGGAGAGTGGACTCAAACACACGCACGCACGCATACACTGGCAGCACTTAACCCACCGACGACCCGCTACCGTTAGATTTGGCGGACTCTATTAAAAATGCTTACAAATGCGCTTAACATTCGAATGTGCTGCAAATAAATCTCCATATGTGAGTTGACAGGCCTTCGCCCGGCTCTCCTGCTGTTTAACAGTTAAGGCGCCTGCCGCCGTGTACGCAATAGTGCTGCCACATCTATTGGTGCTGGCCGGAAAACGGCTAGCTTTGTAGTAAGAGAACAAGCAACCAAGCTAAAGTGAACAATTGCTAGTATACATATATTTCAAATTTAAAATAAGTATTTTCTCAAAATAACATTTAATATTTATTATTTATATACTTAATAAATAATATTTCATTTTTCATAATTTTTATTCAATTTAATTTTTTTAAAGAACATTAATGCTTAAATTTAATAAGCTTAGTTGAAAAAAGCTAAAATCGTTGCATATCAAACTACAACTGTTATTGCATCACACATTTGCCAGTTGAAATTTAGCTGTTAAAAAAGCCAACATGCTTGCACTATGCACTGAGTCTTGAGCTTGCCTTTGCTGTTATTTATTTGTTTTTTTTTTTTTTTTTTGTTTCTTTTTTGCTGTTGCGGGGTAAGTAGTGTTTGAAAGATTTTAGCTGTAGCTGTAGCTGTCGCTTAAAAGCCATAAATAACTCATGCCTTGTTGCCAGTATCGGCTGCTGTCGATAGTTATCGGCACCCAAAAGTCAAGCCCAAACCCCTCAGATTGGTCAGCAGCAGCAGCTGGCAGAAGTCACAGAACGTCAAGTGTAGTAAAAAAAAAAATGCTTTAAGACGCAGCAGAAAAAGAGCAAGAGTGAGAGAAGGGCCGAGTGTGAGAGTGTGAGTGTGAGTAGTATGCGAGAGAGTGTGAGTGTGAGTGTGAGTGTGAGTGTGAGGAGTATGAGTGCATTCAGCTGACTGTGGGGTTAGCGAGTTGCGATTGTGATTTTCACTAATTTTGCTCATGTTGCCTGTCAAATTGGATGCCATGTGTGGGTGTCATTAATGTCAGCGCCCAAAAACTCCCCGCAGCCAAAAAGACAAAAGGCGACACAGAAAGACACTAACTGTATGTTGGCATGTGTGTGTATGTGTGTGTGTGTGTGTGTCTGTTAGACAGTCGCAGACATAGAGACGACTCATTAATGCCACTCATCAAAACTATAACTAATGTCGTCGCAGGGCGACAGCAGGCACATGAATATCCCAGGCATAGCTATAAATTGAGGGTGTGTGTGTGTGTGTGTGTGTGTGTGTGTGTGTGCTGATGGCATTTGTCGCCTGTCGATGTCCTTTTGTCGGCTGGCATTTAGCTATATTCGCTTAAATTGCTGCTAATTTTGTTTATCGCAGGACAATTATCCAAGCGAACGAACTGACAAATGAGCCAAACACATGTGTGAGTGTGTGTGTGTGTGTGTGTGTATGCATGTTTATTTGCTGCGTGCTGCTTTAAAGCGCTCTCAAGCTTTTGGCTAGCTTTATGACTCTGATTTTAATAGCTAAACACAACACACACACAACACAGCAGCAGCAGCAGCTCCCACACGTTCGCATCTTTATCCAATTATGAATTTTTTGTCATTATGCCGCGTCCATGGCAATGCTCAAGCCACGCCCACAGCCCAACACAGCACAGCTACAGCACCCATCCCCCCGCAACAACAAAAACTGAACTGAAAATCTCATTATGATTTCATTTCGTTCAAATGAAGCGCTGCGTGCGTCCAACTGGGGCCAGCCCCAATCTCCAGGTGGACTCAGGCGGCGGTCGGGGGCAGGTGAGCTGGGCCGGCGACTGTGGCATGTGTTGTGTCCATGCAATTGGCGCTATGGGCCAGTTCGCTGCAACCAAAATCAACAAAGAGACAAAAAAACGAAAAAAAAAACTTGACTTTGCCCGACTCCTCTGTGTGTGTCCCGTTATGTCCCGTTGCTGCCGTGGACAACGGGATAAGGCGATAAATTTATTTTAAAATAAAATTTACTTTCCCACTGCTGTTGCTCGTTACGAATACCCTGGATTTCTTTTGCTCAGGCAATGGGGTATGGGCAACTTTTAGATGTTATATATAAAAAGTTGTGTAAAGAAAAGTTTATTATTTTGCGCTCCTAATGCTCTATAAATACTTTTTTTTTTATATTTATATATATATATATTTTGTTCAAGTAAACCCCCTTTCAAATGTTATCGCATCTTTAAAAAAACAACTTTTCACTCAGTTTATAGCCCAATATCGAAAGCCTTTTCGTAACTCGATTAATGTAGGCTATGATTTTTTACGGAACTCGTAGATTAACACAATCTGTATTTCTACACTTTTCTCTCGCCTTAATCATCAAAAACATTGTAACGTATGTGAAAAAAAAATCGTTCAACTTACAAATTGCAAATAAAATCTCTCCGATACCTCCGAGGCTAGCGAATTAAATAGGTATTTTCCAAAAGATTGGTATACATTATATACGTATATATATACAGCCTAGGTATACACTTATTAAAGCAGCATGGATCAGGACGAACTCAAACAACTGGAGCTATTGGAGGAGAAGAAACTAAACGCTAAATATCCAATGGGTTTACCAAATGCCAGTTCCGTGTTTATTCAAAAGCGCTTGAATAAGGGCAACAAATATTTCGATTCTGGCGATTATCAAATGGCCAAACAGGCTGGTGATAAGCAGATGGAGTCGAAAGCGATGATCGGAAGTATTATTCCAACGCTCGAAACTTTGAAAAAGCGCAAGTCGTTCATAAAACAAACTTCAAATTTGGCAAAGGAATAGATCATATGATGCCATTTTTAATTTAAAGGCTTCTATTCAGGAAAATTAAAAACAAATTCTCGTCTAACTCTCTATGTATATATATGTATCTATATCCATATGTATATATATAACTGAGTATATATATAACTTGTGTGTCGATATAAACATATCTGATATAGCTCTATTTACATTATATATGGAATGTTTATTGTTTAATATTGATTTACATAGAAACAATTGCTTTCTGAAAATTTGATGTATATGTAAATAGAGTTACAAGGTTTTCACTTGCATAATATGAAAAGTCTTCTAGAGTGACATGAACGAAGTTTTCAAATCAAAGTAGAATAATGTATTAACAGAAATTACATGTGTATTGGTCATATTAATATATATGTAAATACAGCTCTTGATTGTTTTATATATTGTTATACATATTTTCTGTTAAAAATGTAATGTAAATGTAATATATATATTTATTTAATTTAAATATTATTTATAAATTTTTTACAACTTTGTTTTTCTCTTTTTGTAGAGCTGAAGCCTTTTTTACAGGGCATCGCTGTGCCTGCGCTCGCATGGCAAATGTATTTTAATTTTTACCGTAATTTTTTTCTCTTCTCTCATTTCTACATTGTGCTCATTGTTGTTGTTGCTGTTTAATTTTGTTTGCTTGCCTGGCGTGGTCGCTGTCCCTCTTTGTCGTTCTTGCTGCTGTTGTTGTTGTTCTTGCTGAGCTGCTCTTTAAATATGTGTTGTTGTTGTTGCTGTTGCTGTGATTGCCTTGCTTTGCCTGGCCTGGCTTGGCCTTGCCTTCCAGTGGCTTTACCTTAACGGTAAAAAGATGTGCTGCCGCTTTTGTTATTATTTTTGCTGTTGCTGTTGTTGTTGTTGTTGTAGCCGTTGTCCTGTCGTATTTAAATTAAAATGTTATTTATGTCAGCTGTTTGATTTCTTAACTTGCCAAGCTCCCCTCCACCCAGCGCCCACGCGCCCCCCACTCCAACAACCCTGCGGCATATTACATTTTTATTCTCTCTCCTTCTTTTACTCTCGCTGCGTTTCTTTTGTGTATTAGAAAAATCGCCAGCAACAACAAAATAAGCTGCTTAGTTAGTGTTAAACGGCTGGTAGAGCAAGTGGGTGGCTACCCACTGGACAGGGTGAGTGCTTGTGGGCGGAAGAGGGGGGAGAGCGTAGTTGGAAGGAGACTAGAGAACGGCTCTGCTCTGTTGTGTTCCGTTGTTGCAACTCCCATTGCATAGAGCCACATTTGGTATGAAATATGCAGCATACATTTCAGAGCTCTAAATCTGTGTGTGTCTCTCTCTCTCTCTCTCTCTTTCTCGGTGTGTGTGTGTGTATTTTGTTTTTTTTTTCCTTTCTTTTGCTGCTCAACATTTGGCAACTTTGTCAACTTTAATGCGAGCACAACTCTCAACTCACATATGTACATTTCCATATGTACACATACTCACATACATTGTACATATGTATATGTGTGCATTTGTATACTTAACGATCATAAGAATGTCTATATATAGATATATATGTACATATACTCCCATATATCTCTGTAGTAACTCGAGTAGATATTCAACTAATGCAGCGTTTAAAATTAGCTCTATTTAGTTATAGCTCGAAAAGTATGCAATAGACGATTTTTAGAACTTACTCTAAATATATGTATATATTGAATATATATACATCTCATGTAAAACAATGTGTATTTGAAGATCTAGAGTTACTGTGCTTAGACCTAAGATCGTTTACTATATTCAGAGTTTGTATGAAATGTGGCTTAATTTATAGACTCATTATATTTTCATATGTATTCCAAAACATTTTCACATTTCGCCGCAATTTAAGTTTTAAACTAGATTATAAGCGGCTTTATTAATACATTTTATTGCAGATATATGTATATATATATATATATAATATGCATATATACAGATACGATATTTATATATACATATTTGAATCTATATAAAATTGGTGCATACTTTTTATAGAAAACTTTTGCTGTAGCTCTAAGCTGAGACTTTATTTGACTTGACTTGACTGTTTTCTCCTCCCATCTGCCCCATCACCCTTACACCTACTATTCCTATATACTTATCCATCTATCTATATCTTTTGTATATTTCTCTATGTTATTTGCTTCAACAATTTTTGGCTC
Source organism: Drosophila stalkeri (assembly GCA_035047405.1). Classification (NCBI taxonomy): domain Eukaryota; kingdom Metazoa; phylum Arthropoda; class Insecta; order Diptera; family Drosophilidae; genus Drosophila; species Drosophila stalkeri. The sequence continues at coordinate 27,717,511 of JAWNPR010000061.1, forward strand.
AGCTACCTTTTTTTTTTTTTTTTTGTTGCTATTTTATTCTATTTGTTGTTATTTATTTATTTATTGTTTTGTTGTTTTGCTGCTACGTTCTGCTTTTGCTTTTTCTTATTGTGCTGCTCTTCTTCTTCATCTTCAATTTTTATTGTATTTTATTTGCTGTCTCGCTCTTGTGAGTTTTTTTCATTTTATTTGTATTTTTATTTTATTTTATTTTTTTTGTGTGTTTGGTTTGAAGCTCGCTTCAGCATTTGCCATCTCTTTCCCCCGCTGTCCCCGCGCTCCATTTACCGTTCTTTCTTTTTTTCCCAGTTGTTGTTATCCCCTGCCTTACTATTTCTCTGCTTGCTGGCTGCTGCTGCTGCTTCTTCTTCGTGTGTTTTTTTTTCTCTCTTCTTCTTCGTCTGATTGCGATTGTCACTGCGAGCCACGACTCCGACACATGTGCAGCAGCTGCCTACGTCGGTGTGTGTGTGTGTGTGTGTGCGCTCGTGTGTGTGTGTGTGTATGTGTGTGGGTCTTGGCACTTGCTTCTGATTGGACACAACACACACGCACACAGACGCCAGGCAGTTGCGACACATGCACACACACACACACACACACACACACTAATACACACACGTATAGCGAGCGTAAGCGCTTGGCTATTTCGTAGGCTCCACCCACCGCACATAGCGGAACATGTACACAAACACATACATGTGCATGACAGCGTGTGTGTGTGTGTGTGTGTGTGTGTATACATGTTATTTTTAGGTATATAAGCCAAATACATGTAAATATGTATATATGTGTGTACATACGCCCACTGACAGCTTGTCGCCCACACAATGGTCATATGTGCGCGCCTCTATATATATGTGTATGTGTGTGTGCGTGTGTGTGTGTGTGTGTTTGGTTAGCTGCGTCAATAGAACAGATAAATCGATTTCATTTTGGGCTCTCAGCTTTGCTTCTGCTCCTGCTTCTGCTTCTCGTTGTTGTTGTTGCAGTTGAAGCTGCGAAAATTTACCATTGCATAACACTGGGCGCTCTCTCTCACTCTCCCACTCCCACTCCCACTCCCACTCTCGCTCTCTCTATATTTGTGGCTAGCCACGCCCACCTTATGGCATAGCACTAATTTAGCATTCCGCTGCCACAGTCAAGTGAAGCACAAACACGAAGCTTGCAGCTTAATGCGATCAAAGCATCTTAGACTAAAGTACACTGAAAAAAAAAAAACACACACACGCAGAGTGTTTTATCAGTTTTCTAAAAGCTTGATTAAAGTTTGTTAAATGTTGAAAATAGTTAAAGGGCGTAAATTCAAAATGTATTTTTTGCATTTAGAAGAAGGCTCAGTGAAGCTTATGGAGTAAATAGAACTATATTCTCTGATCAGTTGGTGCATGATCATAAAGAATTAAGTTCTATTCTGTCTGTCTGCATCTGTTTCCGTTTATCCGGCCATAGATTTATCCGTTATCCGTCAGTCTCTCTGCATTTTAGCTTCATGAGTTATCTGTTAACCTGTTCTTTTGTCCATCTGTCCTTACTTTCGTTCCTGCATCCATCCGTCTATTCGTCCGTCTGTTCGTTCGTCTATGCTTCCTTCCGTTCTAACGTCCATCTAAGTGTCCGTCTGAATATTCGTCTGTCTGTTTATCTATCCGTCTTTGCTTCCGTCCATCTGCCTTTCCTTCTGTCTGCCTTTCCGTCCATCTGCCTTTCCTGACTGTCCGTCCGTATCTTCGATCGTTCATCTGTCCGTCTGTCTGTTTCTTTTACTTTTCATTTTTCCCTCCACCCATCTGCTTCTATTTCTTTCCTTCTTTTTCTGTCCTTCTGTTTTCTGTCTTCCATCCGTCTGTTTGTCCGTCCGTCCGTCTGTCCTACCATATATATTTCTATATATCGCTTCGTCTTTCCGTCCAGTCAACTGTCCGTCTTATTGCCTTCCCTTCCAGCACTCTATTTGTCAGACTATCCATCATGTTCCCATATAGTCTATCTTAGCTTTTTTGTTACCTCTATGAACTTATTGCTAGATGATTTCTTGCAGTGCATTTGGCAGCTGTGACCAGATAATACCGGCAAAGAAACTTCAAAAGAGCACGGAAATGATTTCATTACCAGACACGTTCCAGCCGCATCACGTGGCCAGCGAAAGGCGTCTAAAACAAGACTGCTGGGCGTGGCAGGGGCGCGCAGGAGATGGGGGGGGGGGGGACGGGCTTGGGTTGGCTGTAAAGTGTGTGCGAAAACTCTTAACGTGAGCGTCACGTACGCAGCGCGCTTTTATTAAGCTGCAGCGGACCGAAAGGCAGAGAGAGAGGGAGGGAGAGAGAGGGAGGGAGAGTGGACTGAGTGAGTGAGTGAGTGAGAAGGAGTGAGCGTTAGGCATTGATTACCAATTCAGCGGTCATCTAATCACGGCTCGTCCAGGTTGCCGAACGTGCCACATGGGGCGCAGCAGCCGAAAAAATGCGTCAGCTAATTAAAACGTAC